>PVJI01023127.1:8236-24198 GCA_004026765.1 Micronycteris hirsuta
GGTCCTAGCAGGTCTCATCTGAGTCACCAGCAAGTGTAGAGAAGAAAAAACAATTTTCCCTGTACCCTTTACGGTGAGAGCTTGGCTGAAAGTGCCTTGTTCTCTCAGGTACCTCATACATGGATAAACTCACCTAGGTTGAAAGTTCTCCACCATGGCCACTGCAATTCAAGGTTATCTTTGATAAGCGTAGCCTGCTTGCTCAGCCTTCAAACAACATTTTATTTACCCAAGGCCTCACACGGGAACCAGTCCAGCTTACATTGGACCCAGTCTGACCTTGGATCCAGTCTGGTCTCTAAGTTGGACCCGGTCCAACTACAGCCAGTTTTTGGACCCAATCTGGAAAAATAAATGGTCAAATATACTCCGGAAGCGTGTACGGCAAAAGCTGTGAAGCTAGAATCCAACAGGGACTTCGAAGTTCTATGGGCGGTGAGAAGGCAGCGAGCTCATGGGGCTCGTGGGGACCCCACATCTGGCCGCCCATTCACCCTGGGGCCCTTTGGTTCTCTCTTCTATCCCCAACACTGTTAAATGAAGAACTTGGGCATGCTAAAAATTTTAAGAGTTTATTTGAGTAAAAATTGATTTGAATAGTCAAGCAGCCAATCCAGCAGATAGGAAGGAGCTATGTGGAGCTATACAAAATGAAAGCCCCCTCGCCCACCCCCAGAAAGGAGCGGGAATTAGGAAGTTACACTAGACTTGGTCATTACAAGGTTCCTGTCCTTTAGGGGACAGCAGGCATCTCTCAGACAGGTCACCTAACTAGTGCTGATCAGGCGATTCCTGATGGACGGGTGTAAGATTCCACTTATGAGAGAGCCAAAACTGCAATTAAGTCTTGGTTTGGTGACGGGAGGCTTAGCATAGCAACTTCATTTTGGGCCTGTGGTCTTGTTTTTCAGAGACCCATATTTCTGGTAGTTACATTTTTAAAAGAGATATTTGCAAACTGGAAATTGTTTAGAGGAGAGAGACTACCAAGACTGAAACTTTGTCCTATGATAAATGGTTGAAAGAAATAGGAAATTTTGATCTGATAAGAGGAAAACTCTTAGAAATCTGGTGGGTCTTTTCAACCTGTTTGAGAAACAATGTTAACACCATAAAAACAGAAACTTTGTTCTTTTTTTAAGGCTGTATTACAGGCTTGAAGACAGTTTCTAACATTTAGAGGGGCTCAATTAATATTCTTTTTGTCACATAAATGAATGGAGAAGAGAAATGAACACCTCTGGTTGGCCCCATCGGGTAAAATTTAGACTAATTGGGTAGGGATTAAAGGGAGTCTGACTTGGGCTCAGTAGAAAAGCACACACTGTAACAATTAAGATCAAAGCTCTGATTTAGGAGTGCCTGGGCTGGAGCGTGGCTTTCCCACCATCTACTATGTGTCCTGAGAGAAGTCAGAGAATTTCTGGAAGTCTCAGTTTCCTCACATCCAATATGAAGTTAAAAACAAGTCCCTCATAGGGCAATCAGCACAGTGCCTGCCATGCCAGTAATTACTCAAGAAGTATTAGCTATTATTATTGTTTTGTTACTGTTATTATTCATCTCATTAACCTCTGAGCTCACTAACAGGTCTCCTGGTACCTGAACATTTCCCGGATCGGAGGACGTTTGCTTCTTCAGGTAACAATTCCTTGCATTACCGCATTGTCAGGGATTTTACGAAAGAGATTCCTCGATGGGATGAAATCCCTCTGCTTTTAACAGTAAAAACAAATTCCAGAATTATAAACCACCGCCCCAAAGGAGCAGCTCAGGAGCAGCAGCCGAGTTTTGGGGACTGAGAACGGTTTTGTGGCCCTGGTAGAAGATAGGGTAGTAAGCCCAGTTCCCATGGTCAGGGCCCCGTCCCTGGGTAAAGACAAGGGCCACACAACTGCAGCTAACCTCCAAGAGGGCGTGGGCACAAGGACAACAGATTTCCGTGCAGTGTCCTTTACTGGTTTCAGAGTATTTGAAGTATGAAACTATTGGAAGGAAATAGTGTACCAAAAATACTTTGTTCCACTGGAAAGGTAAACTTGTTTAAAATTAAATATTTTTTTAAAAATTAACTATACTGAGCCGCCTGAGAAATAGGAACATGAAAAATATTAAACCTTTTTTTCCTTTTCTCTGACCCAAAACATCCCCTACAAACCTTAGCTTACTCGAAGAGACTAAAAATAAAATGTATTTGCATAAAAAAGGAGGCAATTGCACTAAAAGGTACAAAGCTCTTACCATTCAAAGCCTCAGCTGCCAACAATTTCCTTTGTTTTCTTTCATTGTTTAAGCGGTAGCTCATTTTTAGCTAAAAATATGGAATACATAGATAATATGATGTTCACAAAAAAAGGTATAGCATAGTTTGCTTTTAAACAAGTCAATAATAACTGAAAGCCAACAGACAATAACAAAAAAGTAGGTTTTGGTAAGAGGCAACCCATTCTACTCACTGCCTGTGTAGTTATGAATAAGGAGTGTAAAATAAAATTTATTTATTTTGGCTTTTTATTATCGCCTGTTGAAGGAAGAAAAAGAAAAAGGATTCTAAATTGGGGATTATGAGTCACCAAGGGAAGAGCTGTATAGAAATAGAAATAAAAAAGGAAAAACAAAGACAACTACAAAAAGAAAGAAAAGAAAGAACAACACATACCTGTGGAAGCTGCAGGGGAATAAAGCAGAAAGGGTTATGTGTACTATAAAGCAAAGCAAACCAGGATGAAAACAGAAAGTTAAGCACTTGAATAGAAAAAGAATGAGAAGCAGAGAGAAAGACAGTGAAAATTTAGTGAGTTTATAGTGAATGTGATTCTGGGAGACCAGAACCAAAGTTAAGTTATATTTTGAAATGCTCATGCTAAATTGCAGTGTCTTTAAAAGCCCTCGTATTTACTGAAATGCACTGTATGTGCTTTCCTTTAAAACTTACAAGCATATTTTTGAAATAAACTTCTTTGGAGTTCTAGAGACCTTTAAAATGTCCAAGAAGTGATTTAATAGAAATTACCGCCAACCTTTAAAAATGCAAATTAGGCCCAGGTAAGAGTTAATGAAGACTAATAAAGATGATAGAAAGTAACCTGTATTGCGTAATTCTGGGCGCCAGGCCCTACGTCAACACGTAGCAGCAACATCGGTGGGCCTGCCACCTCTCCCGCTCCTCTCCATGGTGTGGGTGCAACTGGAGAAGCAGCAGCACTAGGACTGGAGCCCCTGCATCCGGGCTCATGTGCCGATGCCCTTGCAGCATCAATGGCAGCACTTCTGGGAGGCAGCTGGCAAGAGCAAGCCAGGTTCCTGCCCAGCGTCTGCTTCCTAGGTCACACCCTTCCTCCTTTTGTGCCTTCGGCCCTTCTAAGACCACAGTAACCAATTCCCTGCATTCAAGCTCTCTTAGAAATACTTAGAGTGGTTTCTGATGTCTGGGCCTGACAATAACTGACATACATGTGAACCTCTGATTTGTAAAACATGGGAGAAAACTATTTTCCAATGTCGTCTGCTCTTTCTAGTCACTGTTTCCTACCCTAGTCTGGCATATTGTTTGGGGAAGAGGGCTGATCATCTCAACCAGGGACACAGTGTGGCGTAGCAGAAAAATAGCTGGGCGATGTTGGGCAAATTAAAATTACCTTTCAGGGCAAATTTCCTTCAAAGTGGAATAATGAATATACGGTTGCCCCCCCCCAATTGAGATAACTATGTAAATTGCAATACACAAATCATTTGCTTATGGAATGAGTTAAATGGTTTTAGAATTTCAAAAAGAAACTGGAATCAATAGGTGACATGAGGCTATTTGACTGCTATAAAGAGAATTTTTTGTGGGTCTACTATGCTCCTTTTATCCTTCTGCTCTAATCTCTCTCTCTCTCTCTCTCCTCTCCCCTCCCCTCCATCCCCACTCTCCCCCTCTCCCTTCCTGTCTCCTAACCTCCCCTCCACACTTAGACTCTATCTCTCTCTTTGTATTCTTTCTCCTCTTTTCTTCACTCATACCTCCTCATTCTATTACAGATCCACCCCCAGAGAGACATACATAGTTCAGTATCTCCTTCTATGCCTAAGGTCACTGACAATGTAGTTGCATTAACCTAACATGTGCATCTATATCTAAAAACCTCATTTACCAGATGCTATAAGCATTATTCATCAAACATCCCCCTGCACTGAAGAAGATGAAAGAGGAGGAGGAGGAGGTGGAGGCAACAGCAAAGGAGGTGGGGAAGTTGTTTCCAAGTCTGTAGAACTGCAACTCAGATATCATTTCATTAAGTTGGAATTATACCAGGCATAGGTACTTAAAAACAAATCTTGGAAACTGAAGAGGATGGCTAAGCAAGACACTAGTCCAGGCGCAGGGTGAAGGATCCGGATCCCACCCAGAGATGAAGCTGCCATGTTGACAGATCCCAGACAGAAGTGCCTTCCTTGCTCTGCTGAATCAGAATCCCCTGAAGGAAAGAGCAAAGGGGGTCAGAAATCAAAGAATACACTGGGCCTGTGAGCCAGTACAAAGGGATGCCAAGACTGGGGAGGAAGAATGCAGAAGCTGCTGCCTTCCCCTCCAGGGAGCCCTTACCCCAACTGCTACCCCCACTGTACCCCGGACAGCAACTGCTAAGGGGGAGCCTAGGGTGAGTCCAAAGGCCTGAGTGCCCAGACACTTGGCCTCCCCAGGAACTGGTAATGATCACAAGCTTACTCAGGCAAAATGTCCTGCGCATGGAGGACCCCTGAATGAGGGGCTCCTTCTGTTCTACAAAGAAAATCCTGAACACACTAGGAAGGGGGAAAGGGCCACAGTCCATGGGAAAACACACATACACACACACAGACACAGACACAGACACACAGACACACACACACATACACACACACAACCAGCAAAGGAGGCAAGGTCAAGAGATTGGGGATGAATGCTTTCAGTGAAGCTGGCATTGAGAGCCAAGCTTCCCAGGGCTCAGGGGAGAGGAAGAGGTAAGGCACTGGGGAACTCACCTAAGCATCAGGGCAAGTTACCCTCAAGGAAAAAGCTACCACTGTTCTCAGAGACAGCGTTCCTGTGTCAGATTTCTCACTGGTTTTAGACCTCCACCACCGACACGCTTCCAAACCCTGCCCGAGTGCAAGTTATGCCCTTACTTCTCTCATTGCTACCTTCCTCTGATCTTGCCTTTTCCTGTTTTTGCTCAAGTTCTATTGCGAGGCAGTGAAGCATACCGTCTCTACAAATTGTGCCTATGAGAACCAAAATGGGTATTCTGACCACCTACAAAAGAGGTAGCTGGTGAATTGCTGATTTTGGTAAGCTACACACAGTTTTCACCTCAGACATTCAAAGAGTCAAAAGTCAGAGGTTACCCAGCTGGTATAAAGCACGTTAAACCAAACATCATTAAGAGAGACCGGCATCAACAATGTGAAGTTCTAAAAGAGGTGTGATTCAGCCTATTGTAAGGAAGCTGTGTGAAGTTCAAAAACACCTCATTTCATTGTGCTTTGCTTTATTGTGCTTTTTTTTTTTTAACACATTGAAGGCAAAACCCTGCACCAGCAAAAAGAGTACTCACTCTATTGTGAAATTCACCTCATCGCATTGGTCTGGAATTTAGCCCCCCCCCCCCCCGCCCCCATGTGGCTGGGGCATGCCTGCACTATCTGACCGCAGCAGGCAGAGACCAGGGATGGAGCAGGGAGTGAGGACTCCTAATGCAAGGCAGCACCCAATTTCTTAGTGTATCATCAGCTGGAGGTCAGTTTCAGGTAACAGGCAAGGAACTAAGGATAAATTCACCACTGTCACAGGATACTTTTAGCAATGAGGATGTCTGTGCTTTGGTCCCAGGAGAGGAAATTGTGAACTTCCCTGGAAGGGGTGGAAGGAGAAAGAAGGAGCATGTAACTCTGCCTTCTCTGTTCTCATCCATGAATCCTGGACAGGCCTGTATTGCCTGAGATGAAGTTCCTCTTAGAACCCAGAGAACCCAGGTGGGAACACCTGGTGCTCTTTCTGATGCCCAGTGGGACCCTGCCACTGGCCTCTGAAGTTTCTGTGTAATTACCCACTCACCCTTTCAGAATACAGGGCGTTTCGAGAGTCACATCTTTTTCATTCCTAGGAAAGGAAAATGGAGGTTGGGCATCAGATAGAACCATCTGCCTCTGTCATCCTCAACTTCTGATTCTACTCTTTGACAGCCACCAAATCCCACCTAAGGCCCCTTGAAAACCAAAAAGTACAGAGGGGCATAGAGGGCAGTTTCTATAGGGCATGATGCCTTCACAGTACAGAAAACAGTTACACGTGCTCCAAGACAATCGTCTGAAATTAGCTTTGAGTGGGCAAGCTTTGCTAGGAATAGTAGCTCCCCTGACCTGGGACAGGGAACTCTAAGTGTCAGAGAAGGTGAACCACAGGCATAAGAGGCCATGAAGATGCAACTAACCAGGAAGTGTAAGGTGAGGGACAGAGCAAAAACAAATCCAGCCGGAGAGGAGGATGCTCAGATCATACCCACATCAAGGCTATCTTCTGCATTCCCTTCCTTCCATCCCAGCAAAGCTCTCTGATCTTCCCTGCCAAGTCCCAGGTTAACCTAGGTGCTCCCCTGACCCAGCTTCTAACTCTTGTAATTACCTGTCTATCCTGCTGTTTTCTCAGGATTTCTGGCTGCGTGGATCTGCTGCCCCAGGCAGGCCACGTTTAAGACATGTCCATCTGTTTCCCCAGACCAACTTAATTTAAATGTGCATGTCCTCCTGGCTGAGAGTGTTTTTAATTGATGTTTCAGGAAAACTGGGACAGAGTCATTTCTGAGACAGAGCACTACATTTATTTACTCTAAACCACTGGGAAAGAATGATTGATGAGCCAAAGCTGGCTTTTCACCATGTGTAACCAAAGGAGCCTGCATTATGTGTTGCTGTTTCTCAGCATGTAGTCAATGGCAAGTATATTTGATTGGAACAAAAGAGAGCTATTTAAGTATTTTAGTATTTCTGTTTTAGTATTTCTGCATTGTAGTATTACTATTAGACCATGAATCAACCAGGTCTTCTATATAACACCTGGAATTTTTAAAGTCATTTAGTAAATACAAAATTACTATATCTTTCACCACTTAAACAAGAGATGATCCATGTATTGAAGCCCATGAGAATTTCCGTAATCACAAATATTGATTCTCAGGCCTAAAAGACTACTGAAACATGAGCGGGGAGTCTGATGAAAAAGCTTATTTCTAGAGGTTTGTCTAACATTCTCTGTACGATCGTCTGGATCCTGCGGTATACCTGCCATTTGTTTAACTTGTTTTTGCCATATTTGCTTAGTTTGACTTTCTGATTAGTCTTGCTTTCATGGCCCGTTTCGCCTGAGATTCCCTTTTCAAATTGCTTCACTGCAGGCAACTCTCGCCCATTTCAGAGAACATATTCCTGATGCTCTTCACTGCCCCATCCCTGAGATATTCCCTTCTAGTCAGGGCTGGCAGAAAATCACAGCAGTGCTGATGCAGTGAGGTTTGTGACTCAGGAGGATGTGGAAGGTGCAGTTTGGCTGTTTATAAACTCCATTACATAAGTAGACTCTATAGGGCATCTGAACAGTACTTCCCTGAAGAATAATTACTTAAAACTGGTCAACAATACAAATTGTGACTGGACCAGGTACAGGACTGAGATAATCTCCCAGACCTCAAAAACTCAATTGAGCACTCCTACCACGTGAGAACGACGGAGCAGGTCCTCAGGAGATGGAGACAGAGGAAGAAAACAGATGAATATATTTCATTTCCTACCTCTGCTGGCTCTTGCTTTACTCATGTGGGCAAAGAAAGGGCAAAAGGGACTGAAATAAAACCCAGGCGTGTGCCATATTTCTCTACGACTCCATCCACGCAGAGACTGACAGTGTGGGAGAGGGGAGCACGCGCTGCAGGGGCCCAGAAAACTGCATTCCTCCTGATGCTGCTCAGGTTGATTTGTTGCCTGGGGTGGCCTATGACCTATAGGAACTGTCCAGTAGTTGGGGCCCTTAGAAGGGACAGGAGAGCAGAGACCCCGGAGACCTCACACCATCTCATAAACAAACATCTTGGTTGCGCAGGTCCAACTCAGAGAGATCTGGTTATACTGTTGGGAGGGAGAGACATTCAACAGGCAATAGAGGTAGCTTACCTTCAATGAAGTCTGAAGGAAAGGGTTAAATAATCTCTCAAAATGTTCTTCTCGCCCTGGCTGGTGTAGCTCAGTGGATTGAGCGCGGGCTGGGAACCAAAGTGTCGTAGGTTCGATTCCCAGTCGGGGCACATGCCTGGGTTGCGGGCCAGGTCCCCAGTGAGGGCCATGTGAGGGGCAACCATACATTGCTGTTTCTCTCCCTCTCTTTCTCCATCCCTTCTCCTCTCTCTAAAAATAAATAAATAAAATCTTTAAAAAAAAAAATTTAAAAAAAAAAAAAATGTTCTTCTCTGGAGAAGGAGCTCATAACACTTGATTCTCAACTACAGGTGCCAATGTTCCTGTTATGAAAAATTTGCCAAGAATTTTATAGAAATGTCTAATCACAAGAATAAATCCTATGGCCAACAGGACATAGATGACAAAGCTGTCCCTTTTAAGAAAATGACACTAGGAGTTTTGAGTGGTCAGAGGTCAGTGTCCTGCCCATCTGAAAAGCAGCATGAAGCTTCCTCTCCAAGGTTTGGTGTCCTACACTGAAGTATAACTGAGGAAGGCACCTCCTAGAAAACTCTGATGGGCTAAGACACAAGAAGGCATGTGTCTCAGCCCCAAATCCACCCTCCAAACTTTGATTGTTGGTATTAGGGCTGAAACCAGGCAAAGCCCATGGGTGCTTGACCAGTCAGCCAACTCTGCCGATGAGGCAGGAAAGGGAGGGTGCCAGAGGGCGACTAGAAGACTGCAGGAAGGAGAAGGGAATTTTTCTTTCCTATTGGCATCCTGTGTGCTTGAGGTTTGTGTGAGCACTGCTCCAGCAGCCCTGGGGATGGGCGGGAGATGGGGGTGGCTGAGAAAGAATCCGTGGAGGGGAACAAGGGGGAGGAAATGGAGAAAGCCCACAGAAAAATGTTATAGACACTATGTTCCTTCCCCTAAATACTTCTGCATATCTTTCCTAAAAATGAGGACAATTTCTTTCCTAACAAGAGTTCAACAATGATGAAAATTAGGAAATGAACACTGACATAATTCTCTCTAACCTGTCTACCTTATTCAGATGTTGCCAAATATGCCATTAATGTCCTTTATGGCAAGTTGTTTGGTTTGGCTTTGGGTCCCCAGGATCTAACCCGAGAATCCATAGCACCTAATACTCACGTCTCTAATAATCTTTAGCCTAGAAGATTGTCCCAGTCCTACTTTGCCTCTTACTACATTTTTGAATTTTTGAAGAGTACAGGTGAGTTATTTTGTAGTGTTCCTCAACTTGGGTTTGTCTGCTGTCTCTTCATGGATTAGAAGCAGATAATGCATTTTGGCAGAAATGCCTCAGAAGCCATGCTGTTCTTTCCAGTGCCTCGTGCTGAGAGGCACGTGATCTCGTTCTTCTGTTCTTGGTGCTAACTTTAATCAGTTGATTAAGTGACACCAACCATCCTTCTTCACTGTAAAGTTACAATTTTTCCTTAGTAATTAATAGGAACTTCGTGGGGAAATAGGTTGAAAATCTAAATAGTTTTTTCCTCCTCAAACTTTCGTTCATTTGTTTTGGCATACATTGATGATTCATGCCTAAAAATATTATGATGATGTTTGCTAAATAGCAATTTGCCAAATGATGGATCATTCTTTTTATAATTATGAGTTGGCATTTTCCTCTAACAGAGTTTCCTTCTCCCCATTTATTCCATTTTATTCATTCGTTTGTTTAGAACAGTATAGACTCATGGATACTAATTTTATTGCATGGATTATATTCCATGACTATCATTACTCATTTCGATGCCCCAGCTTTCCCATATTTTGCTAGTGGGAGTCCTTTGAAGCCGGCGGCCCTGACTTCTGAGTTATTCCCATCATGCTTTGAATACTTCCTTACTTTCTGGCATGGTAAGATGTTCCAGGCTCGTCTTGTACTTTACTGCCCTGGCCCTAGGTTCAGCTGCTTCTCCAAGGAGGCCTGGTTTCTTTGCCTTAAGTGAAGTATGGTATTTAGAATTCATGACCTGGATGCCGGTGTGTCATTGCTGCCCAGCTCTCTCAGCAGACAGAGGTAGTGTATACACGTTTATTCTCTCTCTCTGCTACATCTCACTACCAATTTGTATTCATACAGATGATCCGTGAGAATATCTGTTTCTCCACAGCCTCATCAACAGAAACTGTTTCCATAATGATCTGATTTTACGAGACAGTTTCCAAGGCTCTGTTCTGGCCATAAAGGCCACACTCTCGCAGATCTGGAACAGGGCAGTGATCACTGTGCACTTCAAAGTGTGCGCTGCACCTGGGGTGGCAGGGTGGTTCGATGTCTCCAAAGGGCTCCCCGCAGGGTGGCCGGCAATGGTGAAGTTTTATCTTCAGCTCTCAGAAGAAAACAGGTGGGGTACTTCCCACTCATCTCTGTCTACCTGCCTCCTTGCATATGGGCAACAAAAAAGGGGCAACACAAATCAGAGCACAAATGACAGGAGATGCATGAAGCTCTGATGCAAAATCTGGTCCCTGATATTAGCCTTGGATTATTAAAACTCCTGCTAATTCTGGAGACTTTAGAGGTTTCTCACTGAAAAAGAATCCTCTCTTTTGACTTTAAAGGCTCCTATTAGAACCTTACCACAAAGACAAAGAGTAGGAAAGAGTATTGGGAAGATGAGTGTGTGACTAAAGCACAGGGTTCTATTACTCGTCCTTGGCCTGTCCTCAGTGGTAAGGTTCTTGCCCAGAGTAAAAAGTGACCCAATGGAGAAATAGGATAAAAGACTTAGCAGAAGCTCTATTCCCCTTGATTCTGCCACAGCAAATGTGTCCACCGAAGTGTACATGTGAAAACCAATCTCAGACTCCTCACTACCGTAAGATGTAGGATACATTCACGGTGGCCCCACAGTGTCGATGAGGTCTTGCTGGAAGGCATGACTGTAAAGATCCCGGTTTGATAGTTAGACCCAACGAGTTCTGGTGATGATCCCAGGACGAGTGAGAGTCAATGTCCTACTGATGAATTTTTAATCAAGCCAAGATTGGAGGGGGAATTAAGTTCTAGCTTCCAACTACAGCTTCCACGCACAGTTGCAAAGACTGCAGGACCTTGACTGCACTCATGGAGTGAGTCCCTTCTCTACTGAGGGGCGAGGGTGACACCCATGCCAGGAGGACACTAGGAATGCTGGTGACACATCTCTCCAACACTGGTTGGAGAAAATGGACAGGAACACCACCAGGATTCCTCCCCAGTTTGGTCTCTCAAACTAGGCTGCAAACCAAGAAATTACCATTCTGTACTCGGAATTATTAGCCTCAATCATCTTCATTTTTCATCCTCTATTTCATACATGAATCTGTCTGACCTGAGAAGAGGGTGCTGAGTGGAGGGAATTATGAGGACCGAGGGCACCAAATGAAGCAAACAATTATTGTGTGATGTATTAGCTAAAGCTTAAAATAAAGAAACCTGGGAAGACCAGACATTGGTAGCTGCTATGTAAAGCTCTTTTCCTTGATCAAAAACATCTGCTTCTAAAATCTGGTTTATCAAACCTTACTCAGGTTCATCTGAGGAACTAAGGTCCCAAAACTAAATTTAATATCCATTCCAACCTTTGGTTCAAGAGCTAGAAAAGATTGTCATTATGACCTATAAAAAGCCAGGCCTTAATTTAGATCCCAGGGGCCACAGTTGGGCATAAAATATTCTTTCTGGGGTCGGGCACATGAAGGCTTCTCCTCCTTTAAGGAAAACTGCATGACACAAACCTACCCTTGTCCTATAATGTCTCCAAATAGATCTCCCCGAAAACCCAGACCCAGGTCATTTTTCAGAGAATTCTGGGAGTTTAGGACATGCATGATACAAAGCACTTTGCTTTTCCTCTTGGTCATTCCCATGGAGTCAAGCGATACAAGGGCTGGCTCTGAGGACCTACAAGAAGGTCAACCAGTAGCTTAGTTTACTGAAGGTCACAAAGATCAGTTCTGTGCATAGTATGTGTATCTCAAGGCTTGAAGCTCAAGTAATCTACATAAGTAAATCCACTCTTGTCCTTTCCTTTGTATATTGCCTGTAAATACCTAGCTTCTCAAATGCTCTTTGGGCCAGTTTTGACATATTACAGGTCCTCTGACATACATAAATACATACATACATACCTAAAATCACTGATGTGTGCATTTGGCATTTGCCTAGGGGTCCTGATTTTACCATTTTGAACCTTATACTTCAACAAGAGTTTGAAGTTTTACCAATTTATTTGAGAGATGGACTGGTGTTTCGTTAAGGACTGAGAAATGTATTAGAAGGAGAAATAGATACTGGGAAAAGAGAAACAATTTGGACTGAGGGTAAAAGAAAAGAGGTTTAAAAAGAGTTAAAACAAAGAAAGCTAATTTCTTGAAATGTAACTTTCCCTCTGTGGTTTTGGCCCTGCCTTCCTTCCATCATCCCTGCTGAGAAGCAAATCATTTGCTTCAGATGGGTAGAGTCCAACTCCTCTCACTTGTAGCAGGAGCTAGAGCCAGGGGCATGGTAGGCAAGCGTGTTCCAGAGGCGGCAGTGGGCAGATGCAGGAAATTGCAAAGATTTCCTTGTAAAGTTTGGTTGCCCTTGGTAGGGGCCGGGGGAGGGGAGCCCCACAAAACTCAAATTTCTTCCTTATGCATTTTTCTATCATGGAAACGTTAGCAAGCTCCAGGCTCCCAAGTTCATACTTCAAATTAACGTAAAAAAGGAACTGAAGAGTAATAAAATGTAAATGAGGGGTGTAAATATTTAAAGAAAGTGAGTTATAAATATGCGACACGAAATCTGTAAGCTCCACTTTTAGGTTATCCTTTCCTCCTTTTCAGTCTCTGTGCACCTGCCCTGTAGGTCATAGGAAAATTAGTACTTAGCCATTTGAGGGAACTAAGGGATCACTTGGGGATCTTGAGATGGGAGGTATTAAGGAAATTTTTTAAAAATTGGGGGGCTAGAAGGAAAAGAATAGCTTTAAAGACATTAATAAGAAAGGTTCTGGTTTGGGGAAGGGGTAATTATAATAGAACAGAGATTCTTCTAGGTGCCAGACATGTGCTAAAGTATTTACAAACATAATTCACTTAAATCTCCATTCAGTAGGCAAAGGCAACTTTTACTCTGGCTTCACGGATGAAACAAGAGACTGAGAAAATATGGTTACAAGGTCTCTTGATTAGAAGGCAAGTCCCCACAATGCCACCTCTAAAATGCATTCATTCGAAACAGCCCAATTTTCTCCATATGCATTGCCACCACCTTAATCTGACCACTATCATCTCTATCCTGGATGACAGCTGCATCCTAACTACATCCACTTTGGCCCACCACTAACTCATTTCCCACAATGCTTTGAAGCAAGTTTAAACTCTTCAATGACTCTTCATTGCCTGACAGTGGGCTCCAAGGTGCTGCATAATTTGGTTCTTGTCTACCTTCCCAACTTCCTTTCATGCCACTGTACCCCATGCTCACCATCTCCAGCCGAACTGACCTTCAAAAACATTTCTCATTCCTGAGCTCATACTTCCATATGAAACTCTCTTTTCTTAGTTCTTACATGACTGGCATGTCCCATACTTTATGTCTCAGTTTAAATGTCACTCCCACAACGAGTCATCCTTTCTCTCCCCTCCCACCTCCAGTCCTTAACTTCCTTTCAGTTGTTCATTGTTTCACAACACTTGTGAAAATCTGCTATGATTTTAGTGTTTTGTTTTCTTCTTCCTTGGCTACTCATCCACTAGATGCTCAGTTCTGTCAGGATAAGAACTATGTCTGTTTTGTTCACTGTGGGATGTGTGTGCCGATTGTACTACCTGGCTCATGCTTTCTACGGTTAGTGCTCTATGTACCAAGACATTTTGAATTCCTAAGACTGTAAAAATTATAAAAATTATGGTGCCTCACATAGGCAACTAAAATAAAGAGCAATGCTAATATTCAAATAAAATGGACATGCATTGTGAAATTAAACAAACTTATTGAAGATTTTCTAATTGCTAAATGTTGGAAAAAGATCACTGCAACAGAATTTTTCTCATTTCTTTAGTGTCCCTGATTTGCTGGTAATCTAAGCTCACGTGTTTTCTGCCACTGGGTTAAATACAATTGCCTAGGACCTGAAAGGAAAAACTGTTTCAACATCAGAGCAAACGTTTGCATTACCATGTAAATCTTACTTGACTAATCTCTAATGGAACAGGGGTTACCGTTAGCATGGTAAGAACACTGAATCTGTTGGCTTCTCTTTATGGCTTTCTCATTCTACAAAGACTGTAGCTCCTTAGCTACTTCCTGACAAATTCTAATCCCCCAAATAAATTATCAGAAGGAAAATATGGAGAAAAGAATTTCTGTGTCTATATGTATTAGAAAAAGGAGGAGGCAGATTCTTTGAACAAACGTGTTAAGTAGCACATAATGCATGTGCTTAGTTAGTATGCTAGGTAAGAGCATTAAACAAAACTTGAGTAACATGCCATGTTCTTCCATACCTAGGGACCTGCACATGTTTCCTTTGCTTTGTTTGAGACCACCTACTGCCCCACCTCACACTCCCTCCAATAAAATCTTCTCTGGGCTCCCATACTTAGTTACATCCTCCCTTTACATGACATCAGAGCTTCCTGTAGTTCTCTGGTGTAGCCTTCAACTTCGTTCAAGTACCTATGTAGTCTCTCCTCCCATTTAGATTATAAGCCCCATGAATACAGTGCTCATGTTATCTTATTTACAGGTATGCCCTGCTCCCCAGTATATTACACAGTAGTTGCTAGCAAGAAATATATTTTTTAAAGATTTCATTTATTTATTTTTGGAGAGAGGGGAAGGGAAGGAGAAAGAGAGGGGGGGAAACATCAATGTGTGGTTTCCTCTCATATGCCCACAAATGGGGACCAGGTCCACAATTCAGGCATGTGCCCTGACTGGGAATCAAACCAGCGACCCTTTGGTTGACAGGTCCACACTCAATCCACTGAGCTACACTAGCCAGGGCAAGAAATATTTTTTAATGTATCAATAAATGAATAAACGAACAGTATCCCTGACCTGAGTGTGCTTATGATCAAACAGGAGAAAAAGACAAAAAAAAAATTACCATTCAAAAGAAGTGTATTAATAAAGACTTGACAGGGGACAATAGGAATCTCAGTTCTGATGCTAATCCTAGTATCACTGAAGACTCCCTGAAGGAGGTGGTAGATAAACCCGGAAGAGTTGGGGGAAGAAAAGCAACTTCCAGAGGACACGGAGTAAGCAAAGGCCAAAGTGTCCACCTGCTCATACAGGGAGCCATCATAAGATGTTTGGCCACAGTATTGTAGAGTCATGAGAGAGTTCTAACATGTCTGCTTACTGATACTACCGGTAAGGGACATGCAGCAGGGCCAGAAGGGTGTTACCCTCATTCTTAGTGAACTCACGAAGATCTTGACTGCCTACATTTAACGTTCTCTGTAAATATATAATATGTGAATAATCTCTTAGAGAGTAAACATGGAATAAACAACAGTTTAATTCAACTCCTCCCTTTTTGCCTCTTTTTGGGGGGGAAATCAGGACATTGGCCTATCTCTGAGATCAACATCTACAGAAATCCTCACAGACTGCTGAAATCTCCTCTGCAGTCATAGCAGCGAGTTCTTAAAATAACCCTGAGTGATCTGTTTTTAAAACATCCATAAAAATGCGCTATGCATAATTATAGTTATAAATTATATTAATAATGGTATAAGCTACTGCCCTGACTAGC
>PVJI01023128.1:0-24094 GCA_004026765.1 Micronycteris hirsuta
TTAAAGGGAGTTATATAAGGTATGGAGGAACATCAACAGGGGAGTGGTTGAGGGAGAGGGTGGGAATGGGGCACAGAACAGTTAGCATAAATGGGAGGTAGACAACAGACAGGGGGAGGTTAAGAATAGTATAGAAAGTGCAGAAGCAGAAGGACTTATGTGTATGACCTATGGACAAAACTAAAGGGTGGGGAAAGGAGGGTTAAGGGGGTGGGGGGCAAGAAGGGGGGGGAAATGGGACAACTGTAACAGCGTAATCAATAAAATATAGTTTAAAAAAAATAAAGAATAACTTGAATAAACTGGATTCCTTCTAAACAGTAGCAATGAGTGCTGTTATCCCCCCAAAGCTGCCTTTGGCCTTGTTCCCAGGCTGAGTGGTGGCACCCATGGGGTCCAGCAGCACTTTACCACCATGTGGCTAAGCCTTCACCCACTG
The DNA here is from genome assembly GCA_004026765.1 of Micronycteris hirsuta. NCBI lineage: Eukaryota > Metazoa > Chordata > Mammalia > Chiroptera > Phyllostomidae > Micronycteris > Micronycteris hirsuta. The sequence goes on from PVJI01023128.1 coordinate 440, forward strand.
GGATTCAGGAGCCCCCTCTTGGTGTGCAGGTCTGTTACCAAATACTTGCCAGAGTGAGGAATATCAGCTAGGCTTCTCCCAGAGCACGTAAAGGTAAAACAGACTGACTACAGTGGAAATCTGAAAAGTGGATAGTTCAAAGTTTGACTCACACACCAGAAACACTCCACCCTAGAAGCAGAATAAGGTGAGAGTGTTTGTGTTTGTGTACTACTAGCAGAAAAGCAGACTGCCAGATTAGCTGGGGATCTCTGGGATGATGAGTCCCTTGTCCCAGATTCTGCCAGCTGCCAGGCTTACCCCAGCACTGCCCTCATGGAGCCACCAGATCAGTATGGAATTGGGTGGGAGCCTCGTCCACCAGCTCACTTAGACACCTCAGTGAGGCAGCCAGAAGACACTCTGCCTATTGTGTGGTTTGCTGAAGGGTTTGGATTGAGTGAACCTATTGAAAATGTTAATTTACTGGTAAATATTCAAGAGTGACTTTAAATGTTATTTACACCAAAGACAAATTAGAGGGTATAAATGTTTTTACCAACACATTACTAGTAACATTCATTTGAAGTAAGTTTCTTGGTCTACCTAAAATATTCAGTTTGTAAATATTGTTTTGTGACTTTTAAAAAATGTATCTACTAGCAAAGGTGATCATTTTCAATTTTCAGAAAATATGTAGGGGCCAGATTTGGTGAATGAATTGATCTCTAGATTTGATTGACACCTGTCACCTAAAATAGATGTTGATAGAAACTACTGATAAATCAATTTTTAATTCTCTAATAAAAAGAAACCCAGCAGAATTAGAGCTGATAAGCCATAGAAACTCCCTAAACCCAGGTCCCTGCCAAGGGCAAGACCAGGGTTGTCAGGAGACCCCAGCCGCCTCCCTGGGTCTTGGTCTAGTCCTTTCTCCTCTCCACAGTGTGAAGCACATTTCCTGCTCCCTGCTCATCCTGCATGCTGAGGATGATCCAGTTGTGCCCTTCCAGCTTGGCAGAAAGGTAGGTGTCTGTGCAGTCCCTGGTGCAGGGGACATCTAGCAGACCCACGTTCGGGCTGGACTGGGAGGCTGCTGCTTGCAGGGCTGCGGCGGGGGTCAGCCAGACAGCCAGTGCTGTCTATAATTATAGAGGAGACATGAAAAATAAGCAGATGTCTCCCAGGTCCCAGTTATAGGGTCCTGGTCTGACAGAGACTTGACTATAGGAAACTCAGCTGGGAGAGCTCTCCAGTTATTGGTGGGAGGGTAGGATCCCTGGATGACAGGATCCTCCAGCCCCAGTTCAGGAGTCTCAGTCAGTAGTGTTGACATAGAACGTCTCATTCGTTCTTTTGCTTTTGGGATTGGGCGATGTCAGAGAAGTACCATCTCATTGTGGGGCCTCCGCATTTGCTTTTGCTGAATTTGCTTTGCCTTTGGTGCCAGGAAGCAGGAGTAGAGTTGTAGGTGAGTGGGGGGTGGGATATAGCACCACCTGGCCATGGTGATGATGAGGGGCAGGGACAGCCTAGAGGAAGTGAAACCTAGGCTACTTCCACCTCAGAACAGGCCTGAGGTACAGGTGAGTCTACCAGCACCAGATTTCTTTTGTCCAGCGAGTCTGGGTACACAACCTGGCAGTCCCAGAGGTAGGAGGAGCTGAACCAGCTTGCTGACTGACCTTGACCCCAGGCTCACAGGACAGTCTGAGGTACCTGACCCATCTTAGCCTCCCAGGACTGCTCCAGGCTCTTAGGCCACCACGGTATCCCATAGCATGCGGCTCTTTCTGTGGTGGTAGCTCATTCACCTCACTGCCCCCTAAGGAAGGGGAAACAGTCTGAGAAACAGTTGTGGGAACAGATAAGGTCTTCAATGGCAAGCTGATGGGCTGAGCCTAGGCTGGGCTCCTGCCAGCACCCTGACCCCAGCCGTAGCAGGCTGCAGGGCAGCAGTGCTGTTTCAGTGGGGCACGGGCTGCTCTGCAGAGGTAGCAACCACTGATGGGCCTCTGTTGAAGGGGAGGCCACCAAGCAGGTCACCCACAGGACCACCATCTCTGGACACTGACTCATCTCTCCTTCCCCAGCTCTACAACATTGCTGCACCATCTCGAAGCTTCCGAGACTTCAAAGTTCAGTTTATCCCCTTTCACTCAGACCTTGGCTATAGGCACAAGTACATCTACAAGAGCCCTGAGCTTCCTCGGATACTGAGGTGAGGTGTTCACTTCTCACCAGGAACGTTGTCCTGGGTGGTGACAGCTCAGGCCAGACATATAGCGGGCTCATCTGCTGAAGCTGCCTCAATGGGGTTCAAGAGTCATGATTCAAGAGTCTTTTATTTCTACTGAGAGGGGCTGAGAATGTTTATCGCCTCTCCCTCCTGTACTGCTTCCATGATCTTCCCGTGGTATAGGTGGTGCAGGCCTACACAGATACCCCACACAGCAGTGTCCATGTATAGGAGCCCCCATACCCACATGCTCCCCAACTCTTGTGCATCAGGCCTCGCTCCTTTTCCACATACCTGTCAGGTCCTACCCCACGCATAAACAGCTCACAGGCATTCTGGCCTGGGCCAGCTCCTCAAAAGCCTATTTGTCCCCAGGCTATGAGTTCATCTCCCTGGGGCTTCTGAGCCTGGGGGTGTTCATATCGCCCCCAGCAGCTTTCATCCCATGTGTAATTCTGCTTCATAGTTCAGCTCTCCTCTGGCTGCCTTACAAGTTCCAGGAGGAAAGCTATGTTTCTTTAGGACTTTGCCATTACTTGCCACATGGGTCTGGGTTGTTGAGAGGGTGCAATGAGCTTAAAAAGAACAGGTTTGCTCTGAGGTTATAATTTTCCCCATCAGAAAAGGAATATATTACAGAAAACTTAGATCAGTATAGCTCTAAAGTTTAGAATAAAGGAGAGCAGCTCCTAACCTGGTCTTTCTTTCTGTGTGTCAGGATTTGACTGTGCAGTGCCGTTGCTGCCCTGCTTATTGTCCTCCAGCCTTTTTCTCCTCCTCATACTGGTTGTGTGAGGACTAGGGGAGGCGGGATCTCTGGTTTGGGCTCAGATTTGGCTGATGGTATCCTCTGGTCTAGGGAATTCCTGGGGAAGTCTGAACCTGAGCTCCAGCACTGAGCTCACTGCCTGAAGGAGCATGAAGATCTCTGCCCTCCTCCTTGTTCCTCTGACCAACCCAGCACCCTGAAGCCTGGGCGCCAGGGTCTACAGTGCCCCTGAAGAGAGGACTCCAATGCCAGCTAGGGCAGGTAGAAGAGGTCCCAGCAGACTGGTCGCCAGGAGCATGGATCTTTGTGGAAAATGTGAGTGGCAGGCATGTGGTCCTCTCTTGCTGCCGTACAACCTGAGCTTTTGTTGAAAAGACAGTAACATAGCAGGCTAGCCACCGGCTGGTCAATCCCACACTTCCTGAGCTGGGCATGGAGAATAGGCATAAGCTCTTGGGACCAAACTGAGCTTTTCAGGACCACCCACAAGAATGAGGGGAGATTCGAGTTCTTCTCTTTCTTCCCAGCACATGCAGAATGGACTCTTACGGTTCCATCATCCCCTCCTGCCCTGTGCACCCCATTTGCCTTCTCCCTGCCTCCCTAGGCAGACGCTACCACACAGCAGGGGGGAGGTGCCTGTGATCTGTACTTCCTCTGCTTTCTGCCCACCTGTCTGCCTACCCTGAACATTTATTTAATAAAATCCTGGTGGTGGTCTGTGTGTTGCTTTCTCAGTGCTGCCCCCAGCCCCAGACCACTCTCAGCTCCTGGCCACATGGGCTGAGGGGTGACTAAGGTAGAGGGTGAGGGCCCTTCTGTCTTCTCTCCTTCCAGGGAGGGGCCTTCTCCAGATGTGGCAGATAGCATTTGCCTAAAATATAGGCCTATATAGGTGACCCTTTCAACCTCATGCTTTAGCAAGTTTATTGGATGTGGCTGTGTCAATGGACAGATGTTGGAGTTTTACCACAGACCCTAGATAAATCCCTGACTACTGAAGTAACAGGCTGCTGGAGTGCAGGGACTTGGGTTCTGGACCATGAGCATCATTTCATTCACCCAACTGGTGGTGGCTCTTGTGTTGTTTGGCTTTTTGTCAAACCAGCTTCTCCCCTCCCCTTGCACTGATGACCTCTCAGAGAACCATGACTTAATAAGAATGGGGCCTTGAGCTGCCCCTACATGGGACTTTCCTGACCCTGCTATTCAGGTATAAGGGTGTGTCCCAGCTCAGAGGGTATAAGCCCACCTGAGATGAAGCCTCTCCAGATGACTGGCCTTCTCCCCAAGGTCCTAAGTCTTGCCTCCCTGCCTGTTCTCCAAGGCTTTGTGGCCAGTGTTAGCATCTGGGGCTTGCTGGGTGCCCAGGGGCTAGGTTACCTTTCTGAGGCACCTTAGAGCTGCCTGTGGTGATTCTCGTGTCTGGTAAATGCATACATTTCTTAACTGGAGTTGACCTCAAGTCTGTATGTTTCAGGTGAGCACCGCCTGTAAAACCCACTGTATGTCAGAGCTGGCAGACATAGGCCCGGCCCAAGAGTGTCTTTCTGTGTAACTGTTCTGCGTTAAGAGGCTCTGAAAACCACTAAACACCATGTGCCCCCCCTCAGCTGGACAGCCCTTCATGATTGGCATGCTCTTCTGGCTTTGATACCTAGGTTCAATGTCAAGTCCTCAGCCCTTCCTAGCCAAGGAAGTGGGTGTGATCTGCTCATATTGTGAGATCTGTCTGTTCTGCCTGGCCTCATCATCTTGGTTTTTTTTTTGTTTTTTTTTTTTAATTTAAATTTTTTGTTTATATGAGCTGCCTCAGATCCTTTTTTCAGGGGAATGATATAGGATACAAAATAAAAATACAAGCTGTTAAGTGTTTTCATAGCTGGCTGACAGGCCAACTGAAAATTAGGAAGCACAAAAAGGGAGTGGGTAAGCAGCCAGCTGCTGGGCCATCATCTCAATCGGGTCCTAAGGGCCCTAATGGCTTCTTAGCATAGTACCTTAATCCAAGCAACTAAGCTTAAACTGTGGGTAAGGACTGGACCCTTGGATTATAAAATCGATGTATGGTGAGGACCAGTCCTTTAAAAAAAAAGAAGAGATGGCAATGTGCATAGCTGTGAACTGCAGTTACATGCATATGTCCTGGGAGCCATAGGACAGGGACAGGCAATGTACCTTCCCAGGGTACATCTTGGCACCCCCTCCCAGAAGAAACTCACAGTGGTCCACCATGCTCCAAGGTCTCACAGTTCTCAGGGTCTTTTGGAAACATTGAGCCCCGAGTTCTCATCCCTTCTGGTTTTTGTTTTAATTTGCAGCTATACAGTTTCGGGGAAAATATTTCAGTATTTTGGTTCCCAGGGCATTCTACCTCCCGGGACCAGGAATGGTGGTGGGGACGGGTGTAAAGGCCAATACAATTCATAGCAAAAATGCCAATACCCAGGACAGGTTACCAAGTGACTAGATATCACAATTCTTTGAAGAGCTGGCAGTTCAAACACACACAGCTCTAAGTCCCACCATAGCTGGGAGGAGAGAACTTTCTGTCTTCAATCCCAGAACAATGGACTATAATTTAGCCCAGCCTTTTATTGCCCCAGGCTAGTGCAAAGTGAAATACAGAGGCCAGGTCAACCAAGCCTGGACAGGAAGTTTTAATCTGTTTCTCATATGTGAGGCAATAACAGCGAGCGGGGTAGCATAGTGATGGTCACACCCAGCTTAAGTGACTGGGCAAGGAGCGTGTTGGGGGTGTGACCACAGACCCTAGGGGCTTTAATGAAGTATCTATTTGAAGTCCTCCATGGCCTGGTTCTGTGAGCAGTCAGGACCCATGATGAGGACAGAGCCTCTGGAAGGGCACTTCCATCCAAGGTTGCCAACAACTCACAGTGAAGGGAACAACCTGCTCCTAGCTCTCTTCTCTGGGCTGCTGAGGTGTTCACCTGACCTTCCTGGTACCAGCCTGCTACCTGGGCAGAGTGGAAAGTGGGGTGCCCTCCGAGCCCACTCTGTATTTTTCCAGGAGGGAGAAGAGAGGCCAGCCTTGTATGGAAGACAGGAACTGCACCCTCCAGGAGAGGGAAAGTGCAGATCTGCTGTAGAAGCTAGGCATTCAGCCTCCCTCAGCAGAGGCAGCAGTCGTGCCCCAGGCCCTCACAGCTGGGTGAAAACATCCCATAATTGCCTTCCCTGACATGAAACTTCCAAAGTACAATTTTTAATTACTAAAACAAACAAAAAAAGTTTCAGCTACTTTTATTTCCTTGTGAAGTTAATTTTTCTTTTGAAAAAGCAAAACCAAGCTAATTTGGCATTAGCCAGCCTTATCCTAACCAAGGCCTCCTAGATGCAGGACACAGGTGTCTTCCCCAATGTCACCATTTGTCATCTTGAGGCCCCTTTATTAATCAGTCCAGAAGCCCTGGGCCAGAGCACCCACAGGGCAGCTGTAAAGATGGCTTGGAGCACAGGAGGCAGAGCTGAGTCAGCATTGGCCAGCCAGTCCAGGTGCTACAGAAACATTCTCCAGGCTTTGCCATGGCCACTTGTGCAGACCCCAGAATTGAGAGGCTCAGAAGTTTAAACAAGCTCACAGCAAGACTTATGTAAGGCCTTGGAGGAGCCCAGTAGGTAGGCTGAAGCTACTGGGCCAGCTGGTCAGTACTATGAGCTCTGTTTTCCTGCCAGAAACCAGGCAGCATCTCACTCTCAGCACCTTTCTTTCCTTGTCTGTCCATACCCCACCACCCATCCCTAGCCACCACCATGATTCCTATACCCTGTCCTGAAACATTGCACTGAAAAAAGCAAGGACCACTGGCTGCTGACATAGTGCTCAGAAAATGGGATGGGGTGCAGAGTAAACAAGAAAACAGAAGCCCACTAGTCCCTACTGTGCTAGCACCTACTCCCTGGGGATGTTGGGAGGCGGGATGTGTAGGTCAGAGGGCTCTACAACCCAGATGTCCCAGGCATGCTCCGTGATGGTCCGGTCACTGGAGAACTTGCCCGAGCAGGCAGTGTTCCTGATGACTTTCTTGGTCCATTCCTTGGGGTTCTGCAGAGAAAAGATGTTAAGTAAGCTCAAGCACAAGACAGACCACGTTTCCAGAGCTTTAGGACTTTCCCAAATGAGTCTTAGCTCTTGCTCTGGGCGGCCTGATGGAAGAGGAGAACATGACAATCATAGTTCACTAAAGAGGGGCTCCAACTACCAGAAAATCTACCAAATGACTAGGTAGAGTCTGAGAAGGTCCTGGCCTTCGAAATGTCCACATTCCACTAGGGTACAGCCCACACACACACAAAGAAATACCACCAGATGAGTATTTGCCACCAGGTTGGTCCAATTCCCAAGGGAAATGGCCAGGTGGTTTCCTGCCCAGGAGCCCGAGGGTCTCACAGTTGCCCCCAGACTTCAGCCACACCTGGAGAGGCATCCCTGAAAGGGCCACTTTCCTTGAGGCTCAGTTTAAGGGAAGCAAAAGTTCCTCCCAAAGCCCAACCTGTTCTGATGCAGAAGGGGACATCAGAGCTGTCAAGCGCAGGCAATGACAGCAGCTTCCTAAGAGCAGGAGGCTGAGACTGGCAACAAATCAGATGTACAAATCCCTCAAGCCTCATCCAAGAACTTTCTTAAACAGTTTAGGAAAATAAACCATCTGAACCAACATTCTGCATAGTCACACCACCATCTCCAGTTTCTCCTCCACTGCCATCCTCCAGAGGGGTGAACAGGTGGGACACTTAGGAAAGGAAGCAAAGCAGGCACCTAGGGACACCCTCCCGTAACTCAGGACTTGGGTCTTTCCATGATATCTCCTGTGGATTCCCTATGGGCCACACCAAAGCAGGGGCACTAGTCCCATGGGTCAGGAACATGCTCCACACAGAAACCTGGGACGAAGGCTCTGTCCATGGCCTTCATCATCAAATGGGGAGCTGGCTCCAGCAGCCTGCCTGAGAAATTCTGCTCCTTACAGCTACAAGTCCCTCAGTCTACTGATTTTGAAGTTTTCACCTTTCCAAGAAAGCGTTCACCTTCTTAGACATGCTTTCTGTGTACACATTGCTCACCAGGCCCGTCCCTCCACTTGGGCTGAGCTCTGCACGCATGCTTCCCTGACCATACCCACTTGGGATGATCAGACTGCAAGGCTGAGCTCTGCAAGGGAGATTTGTGCCAGGTGGACAGCAGCTTGACCCCAGGAATCAAAAGGCACCAGTGTGACAGATGAGAGCAGAGAAATGACTCAGACAGCTCCTGAGTGGAAGATGGTAAAGAAGCAATAGGCTGTGGCTGGGTAGCTCAGCTGGTTAGAGCATCGTCCCAATATACCAAGGTTGCAGGTTCACTCCTGGGTCAGAACACATACAAGAAGCAATCAATGAATGTACAAATAAGTGGAGCAACAAATCTATTTCTCCCCCCAACCTCCTCTCTCTAAAACAAATACATAGATGGATAAACAAAAGAAGCGCCAGGCATAGGAGAGCCTGAACCTAGAATGCTGCTCCGCTTGCTGAGCCCCCAGTCACCCTGCTATGGGCCACAAACTGAACTGTGACCTCCCAGGAGTGGCATAAGACAGCAGGATGCAAATGTACCCCAGTGCTTCCCAAAGAGGGCTGCCTCTACCAACTCTGGAGTCAGAGAACCTCATGTGGTACAGCTGGTCCACCTGGGCCTGGCATGCCATATACACTTCATAATCTGCAACTACCTTGAACCTGATAGAGGAGACAGGGCATTAGGAAACCAGGCCACGGCTATCTGTGTCCCACGCTCTGGAACCCACCTGACCATGGTGGCTGCTCTGTGTGCAACACTAAGCCCTTGGGACATTATTCTTAAAAAAACGTATTTTAACCCAAAATTCCTTTAAAGAAATTACTGTTTATAATGCACCCTCCCAGTGCACATAGCTTAGAGCTGCACAAGTGAAAGGTCTCTTCCCTTTCACCTCCCAGGGAGAAGGGCACAGGATGGCAGGCAACAGGCTCTGTGTAGCCATCTGTTCTCAGGTCCACCTGAGCCAAGAACTGGTGATACAGGACAAAAAAAAATGCAGGATTTATGAATATAGAAATGTACTTCCATTTATAATTGAGTCAGAAACACAAGGACCAAGGGGAGGCCAGTCCCATCTGTCCTGGTTTAGCAGCATGTTGACGATGTCCTTGAAGCAGTCTGGCTCCTTGGGAGAGAAGAAACCACTGCTGATCTGGTCCACAGCCTGCCTTAGCTGGGGCAGAGAGTTGTAGTATCTTGGGCACTGTACCTGTGGGGAAGTTCGTCAAGTCAGCTGCTAGCCCAGTGTGTCCAGGCAGCAGCTGCAGGGCAGGCAGTGGCCACACCCCTGGCCATGTGGGCTGCTGGGCCCTGGAGAGATGGTGAAGTGCTGCGATTGCAAAATCAATCCCACCTGCTCCTTTTACTGTTTATAGAACCAAGGTCCATGAAGATGTACAATGGCACAGTTGGCTCCATCATATTCCCACAGGAGAGGGCTGCTCAAGAATTTGCAACTCTGTGCATTCCCACCCTGCCTCCTGCCCCCACCCTGCAGAATACAATAGGCCTGGGAGCATCAGGAAGTCAGAAAAGGAGGCATTTGGCAGATATGTACATCCTAGGATACGGGTATGGTGCAGAAAGTCTGAATAATGAAGCACATGGGCATATGCTCTCAGGCTGACAAGGACAAAGTTCTAACTTTATAGGTGACATTTGGCTTTTTATTTTTATTTATTTATTTTTTAGGCGACATTTGGATTTTTACCCAAGTGGTGCCTGAGGCCTTACCAACTCCCCAAAGAGCTTTTAGGCAACACTATCTTTTCTTTGTATTACTCAGAATTAGGGTGGGGCCAGGACTCCTCAAGAGTGTCCAAGGTTATGAAAAATAAGAAAAGGCTGAGAAACTGTCACAGACCAGAAGGATGCTTTCGTTGGGATCCTGGGACAGAAAAGGTCAATGAGACGTTCATGAGAAAATGGTGAAATAAAGTATTGACGTTAATAAATAATACCATACCATTCTTTGTTAATTTTGACAGTGTTCCATACTAATTAGTAATAAGAAAAATTGGAAGGGTATGTGGGACTCTGTACTGTCTTTGCAACTTTTCTATAACTCTAAAACTATTGCAGGACATAATAGGCCAAGGAATCTTGGCAGTGGGCCAGCCTCAAATCTCCAAATCAATCAAGAGCCCCAGGGGCTCTCCCCATAGGGATCATGGCCTCTGCCCTTTTGGAAGAACTTGGTCTGGATCCCTCAGACTGAACCATGTAGAAGCACAGGGCTGCCAGCTCCTGCCCAAGCTGCAAGTGAGGAGACAAGGACAGGGTGCCCACAGTCACATCCCACCACCTAGGCAGGCAGGTATTCATCCTGACAAGCAGAGGCCTCAACAAGAGCCCTTCCCAGTCCTCCCCGGAACTCTGGGAAGTGCCCAGGACAATGCCACACCCCTGATGACATGTGGAGGGGGACACCCTTTCCGGTCCAGGACCTTGATGTCTTCCACCCCCAAGCCAAAGGTGAAGAGGTTCTCAGCCCCAGCTTCCTCAGCCATCTCCACATTTGCACTGTCCATGATGTCAATGATGAGGGCCCCGTTGAGCATAAACTTCATGTTTCCTCTGAGGTCTCAGTGCTTGTGGTAGAGATCTGTGATCCGTCAGCAGCAGGGATCACTGCGAGGAGGGTAGTACCAGAAGGCATGTCAACCACCAGCTACTCACACTGAGTCATGGAACCACAAAAAACACCCTGCTTGCTCATCCTGACCCAAGGCTGGTGCTTACTCCAGGACAAGCCAGAGCCCTAGGGCATGCCTCCAGGTGGCCAAGCCTGAGCAACACCCACCCCACACGTAGGGCTCCCCTTCCTGATCCAGGGCAGCCTGAGACAGGGGGTTCAAGATGGGACTCGAGGAGAAGCCTTGCAGGTGGCAAAGGACCTTTGTTCTAAAACTTTCCAGGGATGAGAATCCAACCAAAAGCCTGGCGGGGCCCCTGGTTTTGACCTATTGGTGTGATCACTCCCTGTCTTCCCAGTGCAAAAGTCCATAAGTCTCATTATATCACTTCAAGAGGAACCTGGACTCTTGGAACCGGAAGATGAGAAAATGAAGGGAGGAGGGGCATTTTCCTCCTATTCACAGTTATTTGGTCTCTGTAGGCTGGGCCCTGCAGCTTCTCCCAGGTGTGGGTTCCATGTACTTAACTCTGTCCCACCTGCCCTGGTATCACTGTTCCCATGTCCTCAGCTCATATGTGGAGCTGATACTTCCCTAACCCAATGGCTGGCACTGAAGGATAGCGAGACCAGAGCCTAGCCCTTCTTAAAAGTCAAGTCCAGGTGTCAGGATATAGAGACACAGGCATCTTGGCCCCCATGGCAGATGACCCCACAGGCAGATGACACAGCAAATGTGACAGAGAACACATTGTCACAGCAACTCTTAAGAGCTGGAAGGGAATGTGGGGATCCCGACCCCAGGCCTGAAGCCAGGTGGGTGCCTCCAAAGTCTGTTCTAAAGAAACACAGGAGGCCCTGGCCAGGTAGCTTACTTGGTTAGACTGTCGTCCCAATATGCCAAAATTGCAGGTTCAATCAGTCGCTGGTCAGGGCACATACAAGAATCAATCAATGAATGCATAATGGATGTGTTCTTTCTGTCTGTCTGTCTCTGTCTCTCTCATCAATAAATAGAAATAAAATAGCATACAAGCTGACCCCAAATAATGGGGGTGGGGGGTGGGGGGGGAGGAGTTCCAGGCAGCAAATAGCTGTAAGATGCGTAAGAGGCTAATTGAAGGACTAACCACACATGGTCCATGGCAGTGGGGACCCGAGGGATAGTTCTGATAAACTGGGCAAGCTGGCAGGGGAGAGAGCACATCAATTTGTCCATCTTTAATCAGACAGAGCCTAGGAAGCAGCAAATGGTTGTCTGAACCACAGGAGTGCCTGCTACACAGGAATTCAAGGCTAGCTTCGCACTATTTGGTTGGGCAGAGGCTTTCCTGCCAGTCTCCAGAAGCAGGTAGTTTAGAAATGCACATACAGATCAGGACACATTTGGCTACCTTCTCCAGATGGCAGCCCACATCCTGAGCAAGTTTTCCCAAGACCCTCTAAGGCAGAGCAGCCTCAGACTGAACTCAACAGAGCAGGGTAGGTTGTCAGGCCCCTATCCACCCTTGGAAAGGACAGAAGAGGTAAGTGCTGGCCCAGATGAGAAGCAGACAATGCTCTTTTGAGAGTAAACAGGTAGTGAGGAGCAGAAGCAGCCTCTGAAGATAGGGAATGGGAGCACATCCTGCTAGCAAAAGTGAGCCCAGTAGCAGAAAGGCGAAGCTGGGGGGCCTAGAAGAGGGGAAGAGGGAGAGACAATGAGATCAGGATGGGAGGGAGAAAGTAGAGACAAAGAATGTCCAATGCTGAGAGTAATTCTCCACACTTGAGGATGGACAGAGCTCCCCAAAGCCTTCCAATGCTAGAATGAAGTCCCCCTTTGGTTGGGGGCCCTGCTGTCCAGGGAAGAGTTAACTCTTGACCAGCAACGGCCTCCCACATCACACCCAAGCAGGGGCAGGCTTTCCGGACTACTATGGCCTCTACAGGAGTACCTTTTCAGCCAAGGACACTCGGTAGTTCTCAAGGAAGATCACTTTGAACTTGTCGCCTGTGGCAGTAATTTCCACACACGTGTAAACACGCAGTCCTGAGAATTTACACGTTTTGAGCACAGCTCCGTGTGATTCCCGTGTGAGCAAGTGTGGATCGTGTCTGCGGAATGGGAATTCTCTAATAGGAATTTGGCAAAGATGTATCTTAAAAAGTTCTGGCTTGCTGACCCCTGCATATTACTTTAACCCGGTCCTGTCTGCCACCGGACCTGAATTTACATCCTGATGCCCTGCTGTGAGTAATCTTACCCCTGTTCTGCTTAATCCCATGAATAATCAATCCAATGTAAATGTGTCTTAATGCGTCTAATAAAAGCCCCGGCTGAGCAACCCACGAGGTCTTTTTCCCGAAATGGAGATGGAGGAAGAGACCCGTGGCTGTCGGATTCTCATCTCCAAGCGTGTCTCTGGGTAAGATTGATTCACGCGATCGGGGTGGTCCCCCCACGGATTTTGCGGGTCGAAATCCACGACAGTCACCCACAATTGGATTGTGGTTTACAACATCACCGATGGATGTGACCAGCTTGATAATCATCTTGGCCATATGGTAACCAGGAGCTGCCTGGAAAGGGGAGGGAAAGTTAAGCATAAACACAGCTGTGCTTGGTGTCAGCATCATTACTGGTCACTAGAGCCTGGTGCTGGTCATGCTGAGGTCATGACTAGCTAAGTAGCCCCTTGGTGTCCGGGAAGGGTGGCTCTCCAGAGCAGCTGAAACCATGGCATCCCTGCATGTCCTGCACTCAGTCTGACAGACAGAAGAACCTGAAACTGTACCAGATATGATGCCACCTGTTTTCCCTGGGCTCTGACGGAGCATATCTCATGACAGCCACCTCACCCACGTGCAGAAATCTGTCAACCTCAAGCTTGTTTTGTGATTCTAGTCAGTTTTCAGAAATTAAGAAATAAAAGGAACAAGACTGTTGGAACTGACTACCAACTTACAGGAAATACTGGGAACTAAAAGACACTGCAACATACCAGAGGGAGGCAGTCAGAACAAGCAAGCTAGGGAAGACACACCACTCAATTTCTATAACAAAAATAATTTCTGGGTCGGGGGAAGAGAAGCAGAGAGAAAATCTACAGATAAGAGATTTAAGAGGCAGCCATGCTAGGCCCTTGCCAGTATCCTGATTCAAACAAAGTGCTCAAGATACTTTTAACTGTAATATCTAAGTGTGACAATGGTCTTGTGGTGTTCAAGAGTCTGTGAGTATTGTGGTTTAGGGGGAAAACATCACTGTGAGGATGTGTGAAGTGCTGAGGGGCAAAGTGTTCTAGTGTCTATGGTTTGCTGTGAAACAGTCCAGCAGAAGTCCAGCTTTATGAATGTTCTACAATTCTACTTTTCTCTAGCTTTGACATTTTTAATCATTATAATTTATATAACCATTTGAAAACCGTATCTCTAAAATATGCATATTTTTTTAAAAATTTATTTATTTTTAGAGAGAGGGGAAAGGAGGAAGAGAGGAAGAGAAACATCAATGTGTGGTTGCCTCTTGTGCACCCCCTACTGGGGAGGTGGCCTGCAACCCAAGCATGTGCCCTGACTGGGAAGCAAATTGGCAACCCTTTGGTTTCCAGGTTGGCAGTCAATCCACTGATCCACACTAGTCAGGGCTAAAATATGCATATTTGAATACTGATGAATGTCATGATATCTAGACTATGGTTCGGAAATAGCAGGAGTTGGGGGAGGGGTAGGCAGAGACCAAACAAGTTGGGTATGTGCTGCTGTTTGAAGCTAGTGGGCTCACAGAAGGGCTTGAGCCTCCCATATACCTTCATATGTGCTTGAATCAGTGGAGAGGATAGAACCTGATCCCACCCCATGGTACCCCATAAAGGAGCTGTGCCCCAGAGCTCCTCACATTCCCTGATGACACCAGGCTGTTGGGGAAAAGTGGCCGAGGATGGGTCCTAGAGCACATAGCACAACGATGAGACCCGCCAGTGCCTAATGGTGATGTGCTAGACTCCACAATAGTGTGTCCGAAGTGTCTGCCAAAGTGAATGAAATAAAGCCAGGTGGAGCTCACAGCAGGCTCACATTTGGTCAGTGAACCACCAGTGACCTGCATCCTTAGCACAAGTATGTGTATGGAGGTGGGAGGGTGTGAGCTAGGGCCCAAGAGCCAGGCACAGAATGGAAGGGTGGAGGTTATGCAGACAAAGGGTACTGCCCCATCAAAAGGAGGGCCCAGAAAGCCCATTGGGGGCTGCCCTGGAGGGTGGAGATCCCCCAATCCCATGTTCCGGGCAGGCAGGGATCCCATTCAGGTCCCTCCTATTGCTAAGCTGATGTAGACTGAACTGACTTGGCTTACGTGGGGGCCACAGATCCTCTGGCATTATGTGAGCTCTGGCTCTGAGCAATCCACAGCATTCAGCCCAGTGGACAGCTGGCACCGAAGTCAGGACCCAGTGGCAGTACTGGAAAGTGTGTTGGTTTGCACAGTCTGGCCAAATATCAAGCAAAGAGGACATCACTTCACCTTATCCCCAATTATGACAGTCCTGGACACAAAACCCCTGGCAGGGTCCTTCTTTATTCCTGGCAGACAATCAAGAGATTCAGGTAAGCTGTAGTGACCAGTGTCCTTAGAGGTCAACCTAACACAGGTGGTAGCCTCACTGGGACCTATACACCCATCAGGACTGAGTCTCCTAGATACTGCACTTGTATCCCAGGGTGTGAAGAAGGCCAGCCAAGAGCAGACTCTTCCAAAGGCCCATAGGAAAAGCTGCACCTTTTTCCAGAACAGCCCAATACAGGAGCATGGTTTGAGTCTGGTCACCAGTACTCAAGGCCTTGTACATGACTGGCCTTGAAAAAGAGGTGACCTCAGGGTTGTGGTAGTGGTATCGTCAGCTCTACAGCAGTATCAGGCAAGACCCCAAGTTTCCCAACTCTCCTCCTGAAGCTCTCCTGCATGAGGGCAGACAGATGATCAGGTACTATGATCAGCCCACCTTTACCCCAGCAAACTGAGTGTCCTTGCCAAACCACCTGTTTTCAATTTCAGTGTGTGTGGCATTGGGGGTTAAGGGGGTGACATTCTACACAGGGAGAGACCTAGGCAGCATTCACCAGAGAACTGAAAACCAGCCATAAGCGATACAGATTTGTGGCTAATCTTTAATATCTGACTTCATGTTCTAGAAGGAACATGACTGAATCTTCCCACTTCTATAAATCAGACAGAATAACATGGAGTATAGAAAAAAAATGAAAACACAAATTATACTTTCACCAAAACTAGGAAAGAAAAACATTCAAATTCCAGATCATTGAGCAAGTTCTGTCAGGTCACAGGGGTGGGTGGAGAACAGGGCTGAGAGAGCAAGGGTCTCGAGACCTGGCCTCCTCAGAGGAGCCATGAGTAATGGAAACAGGGAAGAAGCCCCCCAGGGCCAAGCAGGCTGACCTCATCAGCACCTCTCCTATAGGGAAATCCAGGCAGGACAGCTTTGCGAAAGAAATGGTGAACATTAAATGTGTTCATCCACAGACTAAGACAAAAAAAAGTCAGGGATGAGGACAACAGATTGTCAATGTTGCATGCCCTAACAATGGAGAAAGCACCTGAACACATGCACACAGACATGTACACAGGCAAGTGAATGAGGAGGAAATAAGCACAAGCCCGACTGACTGACTCATTGGAACCGCTGGGGATTACAGGGTGTCATTAACAGCTGACAAGCCCAGCAGGAGGAACTCATGATGGAAATACAGAGGCACACACCAGAAGAGGTGACAAAGAGTCTGCTGACTGCAGGCAGGGTCACAGTGAGGAGAAGAAAGGGGTGCTGAGTGACTCAAGGAAGGAATTCAGGAAGGAAATGACAAAATGCAGAAAACCATGACTTCAAAAGATAAACATGGCAAATAAAACAGAACAAGATGTACATGAATGACTATTTCTGGCCAGGGAATTCGTGTGGTAAAACACCTCCTTGAGCCACACACAGGAGAATCCTCAATCTGCAGCCTCCTCTGAAGGTTTGGAGTCAGAAGCATCAGACATGCTCAAGCATAAGCATCATCTATCCTGTTACTCAATTGTGTGACAATTGTTCCAACACCTGAGTCTTACCAGTTGGTAATAGGAGCTCTAATGCTCTTGAGAGGAGCTTTTTATATTAAAGAGTATTTGTGGTTTCTTTGGTTTACAAAATTAATGCTCACTTTATTACATTACAAAACTTTGAAAACTAAGTTATTCCTTAAGGGGCTATTATCATATTTGTAAACCTAGCAAATATTCCTATTTACTTTTAGGGGTCTTTGATTTATATTTCTTCATATTTAGATGTTGCTCAAACAATCAAAGGTAAATGTATAAATTTAATATATAGTATTTTGCTTTTTATAAGTATAATTTAAATGCCTCTAATATGTAAAAGCTTTCCAAATAACTGAAGTCTAGTAAAGATAATAGCTAAATTTAAAATAAAAAATGAACTGAGCATAACGCCTAGCCTTTGAGTCCCATGAAGCTCCCCCATACCTCCTCTACACTGGGTGCCACACTGACAGCCTGGGGCAATCCATGACCCTTCTGAAGCATTTAACTTTGCCTGCCTCAGGTGGCTCAGGCCTGTATCACAATCAGTCTGGAGACAGAGCTCACCCTTCACTCCTTTGTAACTACTCTGATACTGAGCACACAGAAAAACATAAAGCTATTGCTTAAAGTAAATGTGCAATGTCACACACAGCCCCCTCACTGCTTCCCTGCATGAAAAAAGGCCCAGGCCCCAGCATGAGATAGTGAGCGGGAGTATGAGTTTACACTCACTGTTGTACAGGGTGATGATGTATAGGCAGTTCAGCAGCTGCCACTTATACTCATGGATCCTCTTCACATGCACATCAAACATGGTGTACAGGTTGATTCTCACCTTGTACTCCTCCTCCAGGAAGGCAGAGAACTTCAACTTATTTTCCTGGGGAGAATAAAGGGAACAAAACCCACAAGCTCCCCAACATCAAACCAATGCTTGGCTTTCCACCTGGGCTGAGAATATTTCCATCCCTCTGTCAGAAACATGGCACAGAGGGAACTCCCAGGAGATCTGTTGCTGCCCCAGGGGAGGGGCATGAATACCAGAATACCACAGCTGAGGAGCTAAGGGGTGGTGGCCAAGAGAGGAAAAGTGGGGGTGATGTGCTCAAGGATGTTCTGAAGGTCTGCACTCACCCACCCATCCACCTACCTGCTGTGTGACCTGAGGTCAGTCCAGTCCTCAATCGAAAAGTTCAGTGGAGAGGATGGACTTTGAAGCTCCTGGGCCCCAACACACTGAACAGGCAGGGACACTGCCCCACATGAGGTATGAGGCAGCGGGGACAAGCTGTATACAGGCCTACCTACTTGACGTTGGCCATGAGAGTTTCATCACTAACCAAGGGCAGCAGCTTCTTCAATTGGCTCTGGTCGATCAGAACCTGGACATGCATTAGCATAAGTCTTTTGATCCAGGGGGGAGGGATTCAGCAAGGCAGTAAATCTATGAGACATGATAGCCAGATTCCCCTTCAGGAAATTCTTCTTCCACGAACATGCTTCCACGCTTGCCGGCTTGGGTATTATACATGCGGAGACTTTACTCTAACACATGTGGAATCCCAGGGCTATGCTTCCTCATGCATGTAAAAATGAATTCCTTTAGTTGGACCCAAAGAGGAACACACCAAGACACATCATCATCAAGTTATCCAAGATTAAAGATAAAGAGATAATCTTAAAAGCAGCAAGAGGAAAGGAGACAGTTACCTATAAAGGAATCCCCATAAGGCAATCAGCTAGTTTCTCAAAAGAAATCTTGCAGGCAAGAAGGGGCTGGAAAAAAGTATTTGAAGTCATGAAAGCCAAGTACCTACATCCAAGATGACTATCCAGCAAAGCTTTCATTTAGAATGCAAGGGCAGATAAAGTGCTTCCCAGATAAGGTCAAGTTAAAGGATTTCATCATCACCACACCCTTATTCTATGAAATCTTACAGGAACTTATCTAAGAAATTGAAGAAGATCCAAAACTATGAAGAGTAAAATGACAACAAATTCACAACTATCAACAAATGAATCTAAAAGAAAAGAAAAAAATGAAAACAGAAACTAAGCAAACAACTAGAACAGGAAGAGAATCAAAGAAATGAACATCACATGGAGGGATTTCAGTGGGGAGGGAGAAGGGGGGAATATGGGGGAGAAAGGTACAGGGAAAAAGAAACATAATTAGAAGGCATAAAATAGATGGGGAGAGAGAAAAAAATGGTATAACAAACAGATAAAGAACTTATGTGTACAACCCATGTACATGGATTAAGGGGAGGGGAATGCTGGAGGGTTGAGGGAGCAAGGTGGAAAGGGTATAAAGGGGGGAAAATTTGGAACACTGTAATAGTATTGCTGTGAGTTTTTACTAAGAATATTATAAGTTTGTTAGGAATATAATAA
The DNA here is from genome assembly GCA_004026765.1 of Micronycteris hirsuta. Taxonomy (NCBI): domain Eukaryota; kingdom Metazoa; phylum Chordata; class Mammalia; order Chiroptera; family Phyllostomidae; genus Micronycteris; species Micronycteris hirsuta. The sequence continues at coordinate 19,618 of PVJI01023128.1, forward strand.
GCATTGTAATAGGAACAAGCCCAGAGGGCACACTGTGACCCCTGGCTAAATGTTAGTGAAATTTATCCTGCTCGTAAACTTGTAATCTGTAGCTAACACTTTGTAGTTTCTCTGTATCCTGCAGTTGCTGCCTAATTGCTTAGTGTGCTTTTGATCTGCAGCTTTGCTTTGGTTTGTAACCCTGCGCCTGGCAGGAAAAGCAGCCAAATGTAGCCACTAAAACCTCCCCACTAGGTCATTATCTGGGAAAGCAGACATGGGAACTTCTATCTGAGACGACTCTGCTTGCTCATGACACTTTGAGTGATATACGTTCCTGCAGGAATCCTTGAAACTTTATCTCTTCCCTGTAACAAGCTTTGTAGGACTTGCTTGTAATTTGACACCCAAATATATGTGTCTCCGTAACTCTTTAGAATGTATATAAGTCAGTACTTGCCTTTGTTCGGAGCTCAGAATCTGGGGACTGTTTCTTGCCCCTCTGAGTCCCCGCACATAATAAAAGGGTCATATCCCACCACTCTCTTGTACTTGTGTGAGTCAACTTTCCCGCAACAGTATAATCAAGTAAAAAACTTTAAAAAAATAAAAGTAAGTAACTAAAACAATTGAAATAAATTAAAGAAATAACTCAACGCGACTGATGGTAAAGATGGAATGGACCAAAACTTCCGAAAGAAATCTTCACCCTTGAATGCACAGCTTAGAAACAGAACCTGGAAATGCACAAGTTTTGCACCTGTAAGACGAATCTCAAACAGTACACAAACTCCAGGCAAACTGAAGGAAATGAGCCCACAGACATGTCCTGAGGGGCATGTACATAAAATGAGAGTGCTTGTATTTTACTTTACTTTTTTTTACCTCTTGGTGGAGAATTTCAAATTAATTTGAACTCCGTGTTATTTAAGGCAGCTGCAACGGAAAAAGCAAATTACAAACGAATTTCAAGCAAACTTGGCACTTGTAAAAACCTGCCTCTATTACGCTACAAAGCCAGTTCCAAGAAATGTCACATAAAACACACTTATTGCTCCCTTGGCCAATATCTGGAGACCAGTCGCAAAGTAACTGCATAATCCTGACATTTGGACATCCTCCACTGTGCTTCTAAATTACACTAGTATGAAAAGTCAAAGATATCCCTACTGGATTCAACTGCTTTTCCAGCTGACCTACACTAAGGTGTCATTCCCAAAAATGGCCAAGAGACTGACAGAGGCAATGCACATCTTAATAATGGTTTGGCTGAAAGTCTCCTTTGCTTTTTACTGTGAGATGCAATGAAATGACAGGCACACTTTTCATTTTCCCAAAATTGTGGCTGCACAACGTCATTGCCATTCAGTTCCACGGCCCTCTGCCATCTCTCAGGCAACTTCCCATTCCATTGGAAGCACTGTTACCTGTAGGAGCAGGGAGGTCTTCCAGGGGCCTTCTGCAGTCTTCCAGGAAACGGAAATTTCTCTCCACTAAGAGAAATTCAGAATACTGAACTTCATGGTCTTGCAAAGGTACAAGGTCTGGTGAGTGCTGCAGAGGAATCACGACTGCGCAGCCAGGCCTGGTCACCAAAGAGAAACATATACTCACATCTCATCCTGGAGCTTTCGCATCTTCTGCTTCGACTCTTTCCCACAGGTGGTGCTTGCAGTTGGTCTGATGGGGCAGCATGTGTCTCTAATTTCCCCAAGGAGCTCCTCCTACAGGACTCCCTCTGTATCACCACATAGACAACACTACCTCCTTTGAATGAAGACTGCCCTGTGGAGGAGCTGTTGGTGGTGGTTCCTTCATTTGCCCACCATCTCTCCCGTTCCACATTATTCTCAAATTTCAATGATTTATATCCCCCTCACAATTTGCTTGCAAGCAGAACGGTTTCGTTATGTTTCTGTAGAGAGTCACATGTGGAAATGGTATCAAGAAGGTTCCCTCCCCCACCCCACTTAACTTCTGTGGAACCCAAACATCAAAGCGATTCATGTAATCGTGCAAGTGATTTTCGACACTTGATTTGGATACTTTGAATATGTCACCTGTCTCCCGCATGGCATAACATGGTCCGTCCTCAGTTAACATCTGGACTCGATAGCTCTCAACTACAAATGGTCTGCCAGACCCGTGGGGCAACTTTGTGTGAGAAATCATGGGCATGAAACTTCAGAAACCACTTCTGACACATTGTATCACCTACGGCGCCTTCTCAATGCACACTACGACTCTTTATTTTTGCATAACAGTTGTGTTTTCACCTTTCTTGAAATGACAAAACCTAATGTGCCAAAGGTGTTCCTTATGTTCATCCATCTTCCCTATGAAAATGGCCACAAAATCTCTCAATGGTTTTCATGAGTTTTTTCTTTAAACACAAGCTGGTATGACATCTGTTGTGATACAATCTAACAGAATAGTTTCAAATGAAGTTAAAGACAAGTATGCAATCCAGAGTCACATGAAGGGGCAGGATGGAGAGGGTGGTGGGGGGCCAAATTGACTTTTGGGCCAACCTGATATAAAGAAAGCTTTAACCAGAAAGTGTTTTGCTCTTGCAGCACTCAAGCTAGAATACACTGAAAATGGGTGACTGGAAAGTTCTCCTGTTTGGTACTTCTCAAATAGACTTCTACAGAACCTCCAAAATGAACCACCACGTGAGTTACAAAATACTTTGAACAAATGATGCTAAACATGCTACATACGTAACTTGAGAACAAAATTTGCACCCTTAAACACACATGTTAGACACAAAACCTCAAATTGTACAAGAGCTGCACTCATTTGAAGAACTGAAGAGAGTAAATGAAGCCAAGACACACTATAAGAAACGTGCTTCTAGACATGTCCGGAAGGGCATGTACACAAAATGATAGCAATTTGATTTTATTTTACTTTATTTTATTTTATTTTACTTTACTTTACCTCTGAGTGGAGAATTTTGAATAAATTTTATTTTTCCCCTTGTTTAAAGAAGCTGCAACACACAAGGCAAATTACAAAAGATTTTCAAACATACTTAGACCTTGTAAAAACCTATTATGCTAAAAGCCAGTTCCAACAAATGTCACATAACACACGTTCAGCGCTCCCTTTGCCCTTAATCTAGAAACTAATCACAAAGTAACCTGACAATCCTTACATTTAGATGTTTTGAAATGCACTTCTAATTAACATTGCTGTCAAAAGTCATTGATATTCTACTGGAATCAACCAATTTTCCTGCAGACCTGCAATAAGGTGTCATTCCCCAAAACGGCCACGAGAAGGCAGGAGACATGCACATTTGGAACACAGGTACTTTGATCTTTGCCAAAAGGTTCCTTTGGGTTTTACCGTGAGATGCAATGACAGGCACATTTTTCATTTTTCCCCAACGACATGACTGAACAATGCTTCCAACATTTTGTTCAACCGCCCTCTGCCATCTTTCAGGCAACTTCACCATTCCATCTTCCCCAAACACTGTTATCTTCTGGAACAGAGAACTCTTCCAGGTGCCTTCTGCAGTCTTCCAGGGAATGGAAATTTCTCTCCATTAAGAGCAATTTGGAAAGACCGAACTAAAGAGCCATGTGAAGTTGCAAGGTTTGCTGAGCACTGCGGACAATCACAACTGTGCAACCAGGCTGGGACCATTTTGGCCTGGCCACCAAAGGGAAACATACACTCTCACCTTATCCAAAAGCTTCCATGTATTCTGCTGGCAAATTCTGGACTCTCCCTGGAGTGGTGTTTTCAGTTGGTCTAACCGGGAGCCGTACCTCTTGCAAGTTACCCACTGGTTTTCCGCAAGCATATTCTAGTAAAGTATTCCCTCCCGAACCCACCATATACGCACTACCACAGTCTGTGGATGACAATCCTCCTTTTCTTTTTTTAAATATCCTTTTTATTTTTTTAAGATTATACTTATTTATTTTAGAGGGAGGGGTAGGAAGGGAGAGAGAGAGAAACATCGATGTGTCATTGCCTCTTGTGCACCCCCTACTGGGGACCTGACCTGAATCGAACCTGACTGGGATATGTCCTGACTGGGAATCGAACCTGTAACCCTTTGGCTTGCAGGCAGGCACTGAATCCATTAAGCCACACCAGCAAGGCTGAAGATCTTCCTTTGGAGGTGCTGGTGGTGGTTCCCTTCGTATGCCCATGATCTCTCCCATTCCACATTATTGTAAAATATCAACAGTTCTTCCTCCTCCTCAAAATTTGTCTTGAAAATGAAACCGTTTCCTTATGTTCCACTGAGAATCTCATGTGGAAATGTGGTCAAGAAATGTATAATCCCCCCTCCATCTACCCCACTTAACTTCTCTGAAACCCAAACTTAAAACAGACTCATGTAACTGTGCTGGTACAAATGATTTCCCATGCGTGATTTGAGTATGTCACCTGTCTTCCATGTGCCATAACGTGGTCTGTCCTCAGTTCGTGTATGCCCTGGATGGCTCTCCACTGCAAGTGGTCTACTTACCCG
>PVJI01023129.1:0-23972 GCA_004026765.1 Micronycteris hirsuta
AGACGAACAACTTCCCTGCACACCTGCTCTGAGCCGCTGCTGCTCACGAGGGAGGCCTTCAGGGAGGCCTTTCGAGCTCACAGCAGGGCCTGGGACACGCAGGAAGTGACCGCGGATGGGAGGGACCTGCCACCTGTCAGGCGCCACAGGAGGGAGAGACCGTTCTCTGTCAGGAAGGGTGGCTGCAAGGATTCACAGAAAATGTGAGGGAGCTGAGATAGGTTTTAAAAGATGAATCCAAATTTGCAGGCTGGCGAGGGGGATGTCTGCCTTCGCACAGAAGTGCAGAGGAGGGAGCGGTAGCGGGTGGTGCTCTGGAACAGGGTGCAGGGGCGTCCTGAGGAGAGAAGCCAAGGGCCTCTGCTTGGGGGGTCAGAGAGCATCCCGGGGGAGAGCTCATTCCCAGCCTCCAGGGCACCTCCCACTCTGCCTCTTCTGTGGCGCCCGGGCTCCCACAGGGTTTTCCCACGCTGTCAAGTCCCGCAGGGCAAGGCCCAGGCAGGGTTCTGAGGAAGGAGGGCTCTGTGGGGCCCTGGGGACCAGGCCGCTCCTCAGGACCAGCCCCTCACTCCTCTGCAAAGAGCACCAGGACACTGAGAAGTGCTGCTCCTGCGGATGCCCGGCGTGTACAAGGAATCTGGGCCGGGGGTGGGGGTGGGACGGTGGTGCAGCGGGGGGCGGCTGGGGAAGAGGGGACAGGCTCTGGGTGTAGGTCGCTCCCGGCTGGGTCTGACATGAGTGTGCCGGGCAAAGGTTCTCAAACCTGAGGGTACGAGAGTCACCTGGGACAGCGCAGCCCACAGCATGAAGAGTCCTTGTCCTTCTTCCCCTACTCTGGGATCGGAACTTGTGGAGGACCCAGGAAGGTGCCATTTTAAACAAGCACCCGGGTGATCTGGAGGCCAGCAGCCCGTGCATCCAGAGCCCTGGGAGTTTGGCCCGCGTGGGCAGGAGCCCTGGGGCAGGCTGGGAACCGGGAGCTCCCTGCGGGGCTGGCAGCCCTGAGACCCCAGGACTCTCCTTCTCCCACGCCAGCCCCTGTCCTGCCTCCTCTGCCTTGGGTTACAGAAGGGGTCTTCCTCTCTCTGGCACCCTCACCTGCTCCACCAACAGACAAAGGCTACACTGGAGTCTTTAGAGCCCCTTCCCGAGTTTCCTCAGTAGTGGTTTTTCCACCAGAAAACCAGCCGGAACAAATCAAATGTGGGATTTACGGTAGTTTCAGGTCTGGGACTAAGGCTGAAATGCATTTTGCCTGCATGTTAAGTCCTTGGCTTCTCAGCACACACACCTGATGGTGATGGTGTCAGTGGACATTCCAGAAGAAAAAGCTTGAAACCACCACGGAACAGAGAGTTCACAGCTGTGAAGAACCTGGAGGCATCAAGGCTACTCCCCCAGCTGCTAGGCCACAGACAAATCTGCAAGGGTGAGCACCTGATTGGTGAAAAAGGGGGTGCAGGGGCTCTGAAAGGACCTCAGGGAGGTCAAGGACATTGTCCTCAACCAGTTACCCATCTCAGGCGCCTGACTGTGGGTAGGTGGGCCTCACTCTCAGGACTCAATAATTAAGAGTCATACTCACTTGAAGTTTGTTTTCTCCTTGATGCTGAACTGCAGCCTGAGAATGGTGTGGGGGTGCCCACCCGGGGGCTGCCCCCAGGCTGCAGCTGAGCAGCAGAAGGCCTGTGTTAGTACTTGCCAAGCTGCACCCATATTTCAATATCCTTTGTGGGAGTGTTACGGAACTCAGGGGCTTGCCACGTGGGGTGCTCTATTCAAACATCAGGGTGGGTGTTGCAAGGTAGTTTCCTTTACTTGCAGCAAGTAAAGGAGACGAGGTCCTCATCCAAAGCTCTGCCTCCCAGAAGGGAAGCTCGGCCATTGCTTATGTATACTATTTAGTCGATTACACGTCCATTTTAATTGGCTGCACTTACTGGGTTGAGCCCTTGTCAAGCTCTTTCTGTTTACAGCCGGTTTCCAGTACACTGGGCTACATTTAACATTTAGCAAGAGTAGCATTTAGTGACGACGGCCAAGACCTTGAGACCCTTGTCCTGTCTCACAGGAGGAAGAGATTTGCCCCGATAATTCTCGCCCCTTTCCAGCCCCGATCCTAGATCCCGCCTGTGGCCTTTCATCCCACAGGAGCTGCCCTGTCTGAGCGGACACGGGCCCACAGCCTCGCCCCAGAGCCTGGCTCCTGGCTGGTGAGATCCACATAGCCGGCTGGGCGAGTCAACTCAGCTGGTTAAAACCATCTGACCCGAGACAAATTCTGCTTTGAAATCATGAGGCCAAGTTGCTTTGACTTGCTTCTTGTGAGGCCTGAGACCTCATTTGGTCTGCAGCCCGATTTGGAGGGCTCAGCGTGCAAACCAGAACTTTTGCCCGCTCTATTATTCTTAACCTGTCATTGCTGGTTTCCACCAGTCAGTCCCAGGCCAATCCGGAAAGCTGAGTGGGATTCAAATACCTGGGCCTTCAAGAGGCCTCGAGCGTGTCTCTGGCTCCCTTTCCTGGGGACAAAGATGCTATGAGACTTGCAGTCTGGAGTGGAGTGAGGATTTCGCAAGGCGAGAGGGGCACATTCTGGTTCACAGCAGCCCTGTAACCCGGAAGGACTCTGTGGCCACTGAATTCCAAACAGACCTGGCTCTGAATCACTCCGGCCACCTGGGTGACCTTGGACAAGTCACCAACCTTTCTAAGCCTCAGAATTCCACCTGTCAAAACATTTCCCTCATGGGATCACTGTTGAGAGAGCCAACGGAGGCCGTGTTTGTTTGAAGTGCCGACCCGAGGGCCTGGCACACAGCAGACGGCCGAGGGCGTCCCTGCCATGACTCCTTTGTCGGGAGGGAGAGCCTCTGTGATTCCGTCTCTCTGTTGAGCAACCGTGGCCCCGTCGTGGAGGCAGCAGCAAGAGAGAGGAGAGCGGGAGTGGGGGTGGGGGGGCCGAGTGATGTTCATATGAGACCCTCAGCCTGGGGACCACAGATGATGGAGAGGACAGGGGTCGGAAGGGCTGCAAGGAACACATGACTGAGGGGTCTGGTGTCAGTCCATTCTGTCTGGCTACTGTGTCAACAGCCCCCACACCCCATTCTTCTCTGTCAACGGCCGTCCTTGGGCCCGCCTGCAGGGTCTCACCCCGACCCTTCCTCCTGCCCCATGCCATGGGGGAAGGGGGTGCAGCCGGTGGGATGCTGCTGTTGCTCTTTCTCTGGTCACAGCTCCTTGTCCCAGGGTCTCTGGCCGCTATGACAGAGGGGCACATGCCAGGCTTGTCCCCTGAGCAGCCAGGACTTACTCGCTGCCCTCCTTTGTGTCCCCGCATTTGTCGCTGCTCCAGTCTGTGGGGCTTAAAGGTATCTGTCCTGTGCAGCAGGTGGCTCGAGAGCGGGCACATGTCTGGCCGCCCCCACCCCCAGGTCTGTGGAGATGGGACTGCGGTTGCCTGGGCAGCACTGGCAGCACATTTGCATTATTTTATGGCAACAGGCAAATTTCCTGGTGGGGGTTTTTGGGAGAGCTGGGAGCTGCCCGGAGGGAAAGCCAAGGAAACAAGAGATCGGAGGCCAAGGAGGAAACAGGCCTGGGCAGAGGAGGAAGGTGCAGCAGCAGGAGGGGTCGGGGCAGGAGACTCGGCCTTGGCCTGAGGCTTCAGCCTGAGGGAGATCTGGAGCCCTGACCACCCTTCCGAGCTGCAGAGGGAGAAGCCAGGACCCCAGCAGGCCCAGGCCCTGCCCGCACCGCCCGCAGCGTCCTGCAGGAAAGTGCACCCAGCCCGGCCAGGCCCCTGTCCTTGGCAGGATGATGGTCTGAGGAGGAGCCAGCCAGGCTGTAGAGCAAGGTGGAAAATTCCCACAGTGCCCTGCCCTGGAGGCTGCACTGGGGTGGGGACACCGATACTTTGTCCCCCTCAGGCCCTGACTGTCTGGGGAGGGACCGGCCTCCGGGCTTGGTGGGGCCGTCGCTGGAGGGGCCCTAGCGAATGAAGAACTCCAAGGGGAGGGGAATGGTAACCTGGCCCTTGACCTTGCACTTTGTTTTTGTGACTTGGAAACCAGCCTTCTGCAGGCTTAGTGGGTGTGCTGGGTGGGGATGAGGAGGCCATGGGGAAATGAGAGCAGACAGACCTGCTTTCTGCATTTAAAGAAGGTCCAGCAACCTTCCAAAATAGGCTGAGAATCTGAAAAAAAAAAAGGGCCATGTTGGTTTAAACAAATCAAGCAGCATTACGCAAGCATACCAGCATTTTAAATGCAAGTCACTATTAAAGCTCAGATGCAGACATTCTAAGGTTTGCCCAACACAGTGCCCTGGCTGGTGTGGCTCAGTGGACTGAGCGCCGGCCTGCGAACCAAAGCCAGAGTTCGGTTTACAGTCAGGGCACATGCGTGTGTTTTGGCCAGGTCCCCAGTGAGGGGCACGCAAGAGGCAACCACACATTGATGTTTCTCTCCCTCTCTTTCTCCTTCCCTTCCCCTCTCTCTAAAGATAAATGAACAAAATCTTTACAAAAATAAAAATAAAAATCTAAAAAAAAAATAGGTTCACTCAACACTGTTGAATATAAACTTTGCTGGGCCTGGGGCCTTGAGGAAAAATGTCCACAGGCCCCTGCTGTGTGCTGGCACATTCGTGGTTGGGGAGACACCCCCCCCCCCAGCCCCTGCACCTCACCCCTGCAGGCCAACACACTTGATGCAGTACAAGGCAAGATCAAAACACTCCTGGTCAATGTTCATCCTCAGTTTCTCCCAGAAAGCCAGGCTAGGGCAGGTTGTTTTGAGGCCCTGGAAATGTAGGTATTTTCCATTCAGTCAGTGTCCAGAGCAGAAGCCTCATGTTCCCTTTGCCCCAGGAAGATTAGAAGAATCCAGGTGTCGGGAGGAGTGTCCTCTGGACACTGGGCTGGGAGCCCAGCAGCCTGGGTGCCAGGCCCAGAAAGGCGTCCCCGCCCCCGTGGGGCCCGGCCCGGAGGGAGGAAGGAAGGAAGGAAGGAAGGAAGCCATGCAAGATAGGGTTTCCCCAGCGCCGGGCCTGCAATCTTCCTGGCCCCAGTCACCTGACAAGCAAGCTAGTTTGTCAGCTGCCCTACAGGTGCTGGAGTTTTCTGCAGGTGACAAAAGCCACTGAGAGGTTGTAAAATTCCTCCCCTACAAATAGACATCAAGAGGCCGCTCTTGCATCAAGGATATGGGGAGGAGGTGGAAGAGCTGCACATTGGGCAGGGCTGTCTCACTTCAGGGAGCCCTGGCTGGGCCCAGAGCGACACAGAGGAGCCTGGCAGCACAGGAGTCTCCACCTCTCCTCCTCTCTCCACTTCGCCCTAGGGTCCCTCCCTCCCTGCTGGCCTTGACTCACACACTGCCTGGGAGAGGCCCGGCCCTCTGGCCTCCCTCCCTCCTCCAGCTCCACCACGCCCCACGCCCCACAACCCCAGGCCACGGGGCGAGGAGCTCCTGGGGAGGCAAGCCGAAGCAGGACCAGCAGGGATCTCGAGGACGCTGCGGGCCCTGGAGCGGGAGGGGGTGAGCCTTCTAAGTCCAGGCTCTCCTTGGAGCTCCCAGAGATTGTTTGGGTTCACGGGAGGCTTGGAAGCAGTGGGTTTCCTGATGCCATCTGGGTCATCCTGCAGAAGAGAAGGCTCTAGCCAGGGCAGGAATTGCCCTGAGGGCCAGGCACCTCCATGGGGAATAGCTGAGGCCCATGCGTGTCGGGAGCAAGGAATAGCTGAGGCCCATGCGTGTCGGGACCAGGGAATGGCTGAGGCCCGTGGGCGTCACGAGCAGGGAATAGCCGAGGCCTGTACGTGTCAGGAGCAAGGGACAGAGGGCCCAGGAAGGTAACTTTTCACCCAGAAAGAAGTGGGAAGTTGGCTCCCTGGCTGAACTGCAAGTGTAGTGCTGGTACAAGGGGCCACACTGGCTCAGCTCTCGGCCCCGGGTGGGGTGGGGGTGCTGTTTAACTGCAGGCTGGCTTCTGTCTTGCTGACCCCACTGCTTGGGTGAAACTGTTTTCAGGAAATCAAATTTTGCAAGGTCAAGACACTTTAGAAACTTGAAAGCTATTCTGGAAAAGTACATCATCCTGTTGACAGCGTGGATACTGTTCTTTTTGGAAGTTAAATGCATTATGTCGTTTAAATCTCATAGCACCCCTTTGAGATTTTATGATTATATCATTTTACACAAGAGAAAATTGAGTCTCTGAAGAGCTCAGCTGTGGATCGAGAACTCAGGGAGGCTCTTCGCGGGCGAGGTGAAGTCCTTGGCTCTGGAGTCTCACAGATGGAACCCCGGGGTGCAAGGCCCCTTTCCCCACGACCCTAGTCAGTGCCTCTGTCACCCGGGTCTCCTCCAGCCCCAGAGGGCACCGGGGCAAATGCAGGGCTGGGACGTTGGTTCGGAGTGTGCAGTCATCAGGAGCTGACGGCGATGCCCTTTGCAGCAGGATCTCCCCCATCCAGTCTGGCTGTGTTGTCTGGTGTCCAGGTACCTGGACAGGGGCTCATGTGACCACTTACCCCCGTCCGTGGAAAGCCCCTCCCTCCAGGGCCATCAGCTCCCTCCACTGTGTGAAAGGGAGGCCCAGGAGTGGGGTTTTTCAGAAATGTGAAATCTGCCGTGAGTACCTGCTGCCCTCCTTTTACAGAAGAAACTCCATAGACCATGTTTTACTATATCCTGTTTTTGAAGAACACAGAGAAAGAAAGAAAAACCAGAATGGACCTCACATAGCTGGCGGCAGGAGCGGAGTGTGCTATGTGTGCTGGAGGTTGGAGCTGTTCGAGGCACCTTCTCCCCAGTCACCGCTGGGCCCCGGGAGCCTCGAATGCACCCATCAGGAAGGAGGCCCAGAGGCTGCTTCTGCGGGGGGGCAGGGGGGTGGGGGGGCGGCCCCAACCCTGCAGGACGCAGGCAGGGCGTGAGGATGCCACAGATGTCTCAGTGACAGCAGACCTGGAGGAGATGCTCTGCCAGAGATGCAAGGGCCGCAACTCTTAGTTTCTGGAGAGGACTAGCTCGCATGGCCTTGCTCAGCACTGGGTTCTGTGTCTCCACACCCACAAGCACAGTCTGACTCGTGTGAGGGGCTCAAGAATATTTGCTGCCCAATGAAAAGAACTAAGAGAATTTTCCCTCCAGTGGCAGGAGCTAGTGCAATAGCACGGCCCCTGCACAGCTCTCCCTGGGCCCCGCCTGAAGCGTGCTTTCTGAGGTGGCTGGTGGACACAGAGGCACAGAGAGGCCGGAGGCACTCCAGGTCACCTGCAATGGTGAATCTGTGTGGTCATTCTGTCAGGATCGATGAGCTACTTTTTGGGAGAAGGTGACTTTGTCCCAGGTTGTGTCCACCATCACTTAAGAAAGGCCAGCATGACCATCTCCACAGAAGCTCCCATTGCCTTCCTTCCTGGTGAAACCCGACGGAAGCTCCCTGGAACAGGCACCCACCAGGCCTCTGGAGGCTGCCCCCACAGGGGGGCCCAGTTCACTGATGCAGGCAAACAGGGCCCTGATGGCAGGCAGCAGCCAGACAGCCAGATCCAGTCGATAACCAAGTTGCTGCTCTCCACCTCTCTCCCTGGAAAACCCCAGCTGGGCCAGGCACTCCGAGGCTGTCAGCTGGGGCTCCCCCCAGTTCACCCCTGCTCCGCCCAGGGAAACAAGGTCTTTCCTGTTCTTCTGCTTCTCTTCCTCATCATTCCTGTCCCCTGTGGAGCTCAATCACTGCGACTCTTGGTAAAACCTACGCGACTGGGTTAACTTTGCGGTTACCTTCACCTCCTGCAGTAAGGTCAGCTGTTGATTTCTGCGCAAAGGATGCTCTGATGCAGACAGTCTTGTGGTAACTGTGCAAAAGGGACATCCAGCGCCTCAGCAAAGTTTCTGTAACACCACCTGCCTTCTGGGACAACGGCACCTTCCCTTCCCCTGGTGTGTAGTTCCCTGGGTTCCTTTCATATCCCTTTGGGTCTGGGAGGGGCCTCTGGTGGAGAGGGGCCTGCGGGAAACCCCCGGGGATCTGCCCTGAGCCCTTGCAAGGAAAACCCCAGGATGAGGTTGCTGCAGACTGGGCTACTGAGAGGGGCTACTTATTGTTAGACATTTGCATTTTCTGTCCCCTTGACTGGCATTAAGAGTCAAGGATGAAGTCAGCAAAGGCACAGATGACAAGAACCTAATGCACAGGGGTCAATGTCTGAAAACGTCCTAAACTCCTCAGCACAATGATACGCCTCCCACTGGCCAAAAGAGGAGTAGAGCCCTGGCGGGTGGTTCAGTTGGTGGGAGCAGCGTTCTGTACACCTAAAGGTTTTGGGTTCAGTTCCCCATCAGGGCACCTACCTAGGTTGTGGGCTCAATCCATGGTTGGGGTGGGTACGGGAGGCAACCAATCGATGTTTCTCTCTCTCTCCAACCCCCACCCCACCCTCTAAAATCAGTAAAAATATGCCCTGGCTGGTGTGGCTCAGTGGATTGAGCTCCAGGCTATGAACCAAAGAGTCACCAGTTCAATTCCCAGTCAGGGCACATGCCTGGGTTGCGGGCCAGGTCCTCAGTAGGGGGCGTGTAAGAAGGAACCACACATTGATGTTTCTCTCCCTCTCTTTCTCCCTCCTTTCCCCTCTGTCTAAAAATAAAATAAGTAAACAAGTAAAATAAAATCAGTAAAAATATCCTTGGGGGAGGATTTTTTTTTTTAAAGAAGAGGAGTAGAGGTGGGGTGAGTCCCAGATACACTTCCCTAAGATCACGGCACCTGCAGTTCCATCTTACAGTTACTTCGAACCAGCAGCAAATGCCAGCCCTGGCTGAAGAGCACCCTCAAAATGCACGTGCCCGGAGTGGCATCCTGGGAGCCGCTGATTTGATAGATGGAGGCCAGGGGCCAGGCTTCAAAAAGGTTCCCTGGTGGTTGTGTTGTGAAACCCTGGCTAATAACTGCAATCGAGCACATTTCCGTTTAAAAGTCTGCACTGCTTACCTATGTGGGATGTGGGCATAGAAAGTGGTATTGCAGAGAACTTCAAACTGTACTGAGCTCAGTGATTTCCTTGTTACGTAGCGGTGTCGAGAGGCACACAGTGGTTTTTGTTACCCGGGGAGCTCTCACTGAGTCAGAAGCAAGGCCCAGCATTCGAATGTGTGCTTTTGTTCAACACTAAGGGGAGGCAGAGTCCCCGTGCTACAGGCGAGGCCAGTCAGTCAGGCGGATCGCAGGTGAGCAGACTGCGTGCAGGGAACTTTGTAGACTGTTTCCCCTGCAGGGGCACTTGCGCTGTGTGTAGCCAGATGACGGCTTTGACCCAGGAAACGTGAAGACACTTCGCACATGTGAAGAGTTTGGGCCACATAGGTTAGGGCTTGCCTGTGGCCCTGAACTAAGGAGAACAAGCACCCCACACAGAGTTTGAACGAGGGGCCTTCGCCAGTAGGTGACCAGCTGAGCAAGGCTCCTCTCTGGGTAATCCTACAGAGGGGCGTGGGAACACCTCCAAACTGGGTAAAAACATCCAAACCTTCACTTTGGTCTTGGGCTGGCCAAAAAGTTCATCTTTTTTTTCCCCATAACATGACTCTAGTAGCGACTAGTTGTCTTTAACTTCATTCAAAACAATTTTGTTAGATTGTATTGTGACAGCTGTCATATCAATGTGCATTTAAAAAAATCAGAATTGGATAAGATGGCCAAGATGGAGGTGTAGGTAGACATACTGTGCCTTCTCGCACAACCAAAAGAGGAAAAACAACAATTTAAAAAAACAAAAACAGCCAGATCTGACAGAAAACTGAACTGAGTGGAAGTCCAACAACCAAGGAGTTAAAGACACGTTCATCCAGACTGGTAGGAGGGGCGGAGACAGGCAGCTGGGTGAAGAGGACTCGGCAAGGCCTTGGATTGCGAACTGGGTGGTCCCACATTCGCGTGCAGATAAACTGGGAGGAGCAACTGGGGAGTGAGTCAGACCATGCAACCCAGGGCTCCAGTGCAGGGAAATAAAGCCTCAGACCTCTGATTGAAAACACCTATGGGGTTGAGGCGGCAGCGGGAGAAACTCCCAGCATCACGGGAGAGTTCATTGGAGAGACTCACAGGGTCCTAGAATGTACACAAACCCACCCACTCAGGAATCAGCACCAGAAGGGCCCAATTTGCTTGTGGGTAGTTGGGGAAGTGACTGAAAGCTGGCAGAGATAGGAGCAAGCAGCACTGTTCCCTCTTGTACCCCTCCACCACAAACAGCGTCACAGTGCAGTAATGAGGGTTACCCCACCCTGGTGAACACCTAAGGCTCCACCCCTTACTACATAATAGGCACACCAAGACAAAAAAAAATGGTCCAAATGAAAGAACAGATCAAAGCTCAAGAAAAAATACAACTAAGTGACGAAGAGATAGCCAACCTATCAGATGCACAGTTCAAAACACCGGTAATCAGGATGTTCACAGAATTGTTTGAACTTGGTCACAGTTTTGCCTTTTCCAGGTTTTATAATTGGAATCAAACTGTATGTAGCATTTCCAGACTGGCTTCTTTCACTTACAATACACATTTATGGTTCTTCCATATCTTTTGGAGAAGTGTCTATTCAGGTCTTTTGCCCATTTTTCAATTGGGCTGTTTTTTTTGGTGTCGGGTTTTTAAGTTCTTTATACATTTTGGATAGTAACCCCTTATCAGATGTATTGGCAAATATGTTCTCTCATTTTGTAGGTTATCTTTTTGTTGATGATTTCCTTTGCTAGTCCCATTCGTTTATTTTTTCTTTTGTTTCCCTGGCCTCGGGAGACATATCCAGTAAAATATTGCTTTGAGCAATGTCTGAAATTTTGCTATGTTTTCCTCTCCTGTCTTGACTACTGTGGTTTGTAGTATGCCTTGATGTTAGGTAGTATCAATCCTCTGACTTTGTTCTTCGGTAATGTGTTGGCTACTCTGGGTCTTTTGCCTTTCCATGTAAACTTCAGAAGTTGGTCAATAGCTGCAAAATAACTTGCTGGGATGTTGATTGGGATTGTGCAATATCTATAGATTAAGTTACAAAAAATTGACATTTTGACAATTATTGATTTTTCCTATCCATAAACAGACTAAATATTTATTTAGAACTTTTGTTTCTTCCATCAGAGTTTTATAGTTTTCCTTGAATGGTGGTGCTGTGTTTTTAATTTTAGATTCCAGTTATTCATTGCTGGTATATAAAAAACAATCAACTTTTGAATATTAACCTGTACCTTGTAACCTTCCTATTAACACATTGTTTTTTTCTCCATGAATTCTTTACATTGTTGAAGTCATAGACTTCATAAACAATCTTTTTCTGAATTATGTCATAAGCATTTTAAATGTCATTTTAATTCTTTTAAAACATTTGAAAACATTTTTTTTAATTTGTTTTATTTTTAGAGAGAGTGGAAGGGAAGGAGAAAGAGAGGGAGAGAAACATCAATGTGTGGTTGCCTCTCACATGGCCCTCACTGAGGACCTGGCCTGCAACCCAGGCATGTGCCCTGACTGGGAATTGAACCACCACCCTTTGGTTCTCAGACCCATGCTCAACCCATTGAGCTACACCAGCCAGGGCTTAAAACATTTTTAATGGCAGCAAAATATTTTGAGCTATAATTAGCTAACACAGTTAACACATATTTTTAACTTCTTCATGCATATTACTGGAGATTATAAAGAATAAAACGTGCTCATAATTCCACCTTAAATAACCAAAATAGTTTCCACCAGAAATAACCACTGTTCACATTCTATTGCTTCCTTCTACTGTTTCCTTTCTGCCAGTGGTTCTCCTTTGTTGGGTAACAGACTTTTTTGAATATCTGATGAAAGCTCTGCATGGGTCTCTCCCAGAAAATTAAGACACGCACTATATTTTGCATAGTTTCAGAGTTCTCTATGGCCCATCCCACAAATACACCGTAAGAGGCTGGGACATTTATCTGCCAGTTTCAGTTGGCATTTACACCACACTGCTTGCATCAGGCTTGCATAGACTGAGCACTCTCCTGACTTGAGGGAAGCAGATAAATGCATGGAGCACTGGAGGTGGGCTACTGCGCCAGGAGTCAGAACGGTCCAGACAGAGGGAATGAAATGTGTACTGAAAGTGTCTGTTGCAGGGATCACATTGTATATTTTGTATCCTGTTTCTTCCATATTACATTATGAACGTTTTCATTAAATATTCTTCAAAACAGGTATTTTAGTGACTGTATGATATTGCACAATATCAAATGCAACGTAATTAATTGCTGTACATAAAAATTACTGATGTAGTTCTATACCTCTCATTTCATCCCCAGGAAAAATTCTTATATTTTTTGTTGTTGATCTGTATTTCCAAGTTTCCCTTCAGAAAGTGACTGTTTATCCTACCACCAGTTGAATGAGTATGTAACTGATAACACACCTCATCATTCCTTCATACAACAAATACTGAACAGTTGCAATATACCAAATACATCATGTATTATACTTTTAATTTAAAAGTTTAATTTAATGGAAAGGTTATTTTATAATTTGTATTTTAAACCTGAGATTATTCATAAAATCCTAAAAAAGAAAAAAAAGCCCTGGTCGGTGCAGCTCAGTGGATTGAGTGCCAGTCTGTGAACCTAAAGGTCGCTGGTTTGATTCCCAGTCAGGGCACATGCCTGGGTTGCGGGCCAGGTCCCTAGTTGGTGGTGTGTGGGATGTAACTGATGGACATCTCTCTCATACATTGATGTTTCTCTCCCTCTTTCTCCCCCCCTTCCCTTCTCTCTAAAAGTAAATAATCTTTTAAAAAATAAAATTGAGATTAATCATTTTTTCAAGCTTATTGACTAGAAAATTTTTGTGACCTGTTAGTACATCTTTCTGTTGGTGTTCTGATAACTCTTAATTCATTAGCTGGATTTTCTAGAACATAAAATAAATGTATGTTAACAGCCATTCTAGGATCATTCTGGATTTTAGTGGAAATGCCTATCGCTAATTCACCATTCCAATGTTTGCTGTGTAGATTTATTCTGGAAGTGCAGTAGCTGGTCAGAATATATTCAACCGTACCATTTCTAACTCTGAGGGATTTTCTGAAAATCCTTAATGGAGTGAGTAATTTGGTGTGGCACAAATCTGAGTCTTGGATTTTGGGGGCCGGTAAAGGACTCGCATACTTGGTTTTGGTTCACTTATAACCCAAATGGTTAAAACTGCTTTTTCATAAATATGGGAACCAAGAGAAGGAAAGCCAGATGTCCATCCAAACAGCTTCACATTCCGGAATGTCTGGACATATGGGTATTCTGGTAAAATCCTAGTAAGAAATACAAGAATTCATTTACCAGAATGCCCACTGGGTAAAGATATTTAAAATTTTAAGATATTTTTCTTAGCATTTGTGTAAGACTTCTGCAAACTCTTATTATCCATTTCAGATCATTTAACATACTTAAACCTATTTTATAATGGGTTAAATTAATTCACCTAGATTTCGCATTACAACTGTAAAAGCTTACTTTTCTAACAAAGAGAAGTTTTGCTTCTACCACTACAAAGTATTTTCTTATACAAAGACCGAGTTATTTGCTAGTCTCTTAATTCACAATTCCAGAAAGGTAAAGTCAGTCAAGGTTCTAAGCATACAGAATTTCAGAGTCGGTTCAGGCAAGCAGTCCTTCTACTTCCCTGATGGCAGCCTCTTTATAGAGCCTAGAGGATTTGGATGGGTAATCCCAGAGCAGTAGCCCCTAAACTGGAAGAAATCCACTTCCCTTTTAGGACACTTTACGACTCATGACTCAGCCCTGAAGAGGATGTGGCTGGTAAAGCTTCCTGCTCCTAGTGGTCACAACTTCACATGACCTCCCCTTTTGTGGGCCTGGTATGTAGACCAAGAACCACATCCACCTACAGTACCAGTCTCATTCAGTGCCGAGGAGGACATGAAATGTATCGGCCTTAGACATTCCAAGATTTTTGGATCATCTGTAACAATTAGGTCACCAGGGAATCACTCTGCGAATTTAAAGTTTAATTCTGTACATAAAGAAAGATTATTCTGGTATAATCACAAATGCAGTAATGGCTGAAAGTTTCTCTTTTGTAGTAATAATTATTAGGGCATTTCCTAATTTGTGTGTGCACAAGTAAAAAAAGATTATTCTGAATATAGTTTGCTCTTCTTAACTGTTTATGGTGATATCTCTACTATAGATTAATTCCTTAAAGTCAGCTTTAAATAATTAATCTTAAGGCAGCAGAGAACATACATATTCTATAACATTTCTAGCCCTGTTTCCCAAAGGTAACTAAATTTATGCTCTTAAAAATATTGGTTTTTAAAAAAATATTTAATTTATTTATCTTTAGAGAGAGGAAGGGAAGGAAAAAGAGAGGGCAAAACACCAGTGTGTGGTTGTCTCTCACACGCCCCCTACTGGGGACCTGGCCTGCAACCCAGGCATGTGCCCTGACTGGGAATCTGAGGCCCTTTGGTTCACAGGCCAGCGCTCAATCCACCAAGCCTCACCAGCCAGTGCAAAACTATTGGTTTTTATTGTGTATCTCAAAACCACTGAATATCAATAATGCTAATCTTTTTACTACAGTTGAAACCTCCAATGGAACTTGGAGTCCAAGTCCAGAAACACCCCATTTGCATGAATGAGGAATTGTAAAATAAAGGCCTTGCCTCACATGCCAACTTACAGTCGGAGAGAGTTTTAAAACTTGAGTTTTAGTTTGCTATTTATTAATTATGCCATACAGCTATAGTTTATATTTCTGGCAATTAAGTTCCTTAAACCTTAGACATAACCTTAAACATAACCTTAGATCTCTGTCAACAAAATGAGTAAGGTCACAATGTGAACATGCTGAACGTGTAACAGCCTGCATGTACTAAAGGCTCAATACCTAAAGCTGGAGGTAAAGAAGACAGGATGCAGTTATTCTCCAAAAGCACTGTTTTTATTTGTATACAGTCCTAACCACTTCAGTGGCAGGAGGAGAGGGAGAGGTTCCTCTTTCAATCCAGGGGCCTCCATAGTGTTGGTCTGTTGTTACCAAACACACAGCAAGTGGCGCCACGGACTTGGTAAACGACACGTTTAGTCTCTCTCTGCTAGAGCGACAAGGTGAGCGTCAATCTCTGCTTCTGTAAGAATCCTAGAGAGCAACAGGGGGAAAAACCCAAATTGTTTACTTTTGAAAACTTCTATTACACAAAATTCCACACACACACAAGTAGAATGGATAGTAATGAACTCATGTGTACCAAATAGCCAACTTCAACAATTATCAATTTATAGCTAATCTTTAAAAATTCTTTATACCCACCACTTATCCCTTTAGATTATTTTGAGGGAATTTCCAGATGTCCTATCAACTTCTCTATACACAAAAATGTTTACTTGACGTAAGGTCTATAGTTAAGTCTTTTGAAAGCAAAACTCTTAGTTGCAGCTATGATGGAAAGTATTTAAATATAAAGCTAAGCTACACACAAAGCATTCTATTTTAGCTCCTATGTCCAAATGCCTTTATATCTACTATAACCCAAGTTTGTATCAGCTGAGACATAAGAAGACATTCAATGCTGAATATATGGTATTTTCTAAATGATGTTTGCAACAAAGAAATCAATTGCTTGGCAACCTTTAACACAACCTATTACTGCTAGACTTCTAAAAAGTGAAATTTGTCAAAGTGACATTTAGTGCAAATTGGGGCAATGTAAGTTGCTTATATAGTTGTTGATGTTATGTTACATAGTCTAGTTATTATTTACGTATACTTAGTATGACAGAATTTATAAATGATACAAGGGCTTTTTGAAGACACAGGATCTTTGATTTCTTATCTATTTAACTAATTGATGGAAATAAAAATTTCAAAGGTGATAGGAGGGTCTCAGGATAGAAAACAAAAACTAATTACAGGTCCTTTAGAGAGATCTGTAAATTGCTCTTGATGAAATTTTACTCTTGAAAAAAATATAAAAAAAGGCTTTTCCTACAGAAAAAAAAAAGAATATTTTTTAATTCTATAAAATTTTCTTAAATCTTTCATGTTTGTATCATTTACCTACAAGCAACAAAAAGAACAAATTAGAAAAAAAAAGGCACACTACTAAAAAACTCCTAAAGGTCTGGTTAAGTTGTTTTTTTGGGGGGGGAAGTGTTCATTACTACTTTTATTTATTATTAGTTTTTAAAATCGTTTCTTTTGACATCCAGTAAGTTTTAAAACAATCTCCCAGGTGCTAAAGAAAAAAACTGTAATTGCAGTTTAGGAAAATGTTTTTTTCTCTCCTCCCTAAGTTATAGGACAAATGGGCCCCCACATCTTTACCTTTCTAGGCTGGAATTTATCACTTCACAAACTTGTACCTGGCTGACAATACAACTCACCTGAATTTAGGATTTTCAACTGTAACTACTCCAACTTCTATTTCTGAAGGTTTGAAATCAATTGATAGAACAGTAGACAGGCATGTAATTGCAGTCTGAAAAAAAGTATCGACATTAAAATATAGTATTTTTCAGAGATTCTAGGCTTATTCAAATCATGAATTAACACAAGGTATTCATTCTTGCTCCATGTTTGGTGATGTAGTTCCACAGCCCCACAATCCTAACAGACTGTTAATTTCCTCATGTCACCTGCCAACGACAAGGAACTTGTTTATACCAACCCAGCCATAAACCAAAGGGGTCCATCACACAAAATAGGAAGATTCACACAAAACTGTCTATTTGACTGATAATCACTACATGGTAGGCACTCTGCTTCGCACTTGGAGTGAGATAAAGAGAGAATAGAGATGAATGATACAGTCTTCTTTCAGGGAATTTACAGAATAACAATTTAAGAATGTTTTAAGTAGTTCTGTATATGACGTGATTAATTACGTAATTATAAGCTGTAATTAAAAAAAAAAACCTTTAAGAAACACTTAAACAAGGTATATAGTACCTCGCAGATAAAAACTAGCTTTATATCTCCTGTAAGTATAAATAATACTGCCAACGAAACATTGAAGTATTAGATGGTAATTTTTCCTTTTTCATTTGTCAGAGTCACGTTGTTAATCTTTAGAAATGGCCGTATCCCAGACACTCATTCCAAAATCTAAAATAACTTCTTGGCAATAAATAAGAGGTTTCTTTAGTCTAATGTTACTAAATATTTATATAAAAATTTTAGTTTGTTCTATCAATTTAAAAGTTCCCAATCATAATAAATAATCCCCTCAGGAATGCTGCATAAAGCTAGCTCCAATTTTGCATCCCAGATATAATTTCTCTGCCAAGTCATCCTGTGACCATATTCTTTTACAAGGAAGATGTTTGCTTCCCCTGAGAACTTGGTGTGTGGCTATTTATTTTGCCATTAGTACACCATAAGAGCAACATTACTGACTCAATTTTTTCACTTTTGCTATCAAGAAGCTTAAGTCTAATTTGAATCATAACTATGCAGGTCTTCAGGTCTAGACTTGATTTCTATTCTTAGTTATATTTTTCCAATATATGTGTTTTTTGTTGAAAGCAATTTCAAATACATTATGAAATGAGAATAGGGAATTAAGTGAATAAAAGCAGTCTTCATTGTTTCCATGTCAGCCAAATGACACCAGTTTTACTACTGAGCTGACGAACCTGGATCTTGTGATACAACCCAGGAACAGAGTTTATAGACGGTCAAGTGTGCAATGACCTTCACTCTTCTGTATAGCATGAAAGACTCAGCTTCCTTTAGCTTACTTACTTCCACTGTCTGTTCAAATGTCCAATCAAATTTCTTCTTCACTTTTTTTTCAAGAAAGCTGGTTGACTCGGTTTGTTTTACTCCTGCTGCAGTGGCTTTAAACCCACAGTAGTAACCTGCAGGGTCACACTTGTACACCTGCGGGCCTTGTTCTTCATCTATACCGATTAAAATCATGCCTACAAGAAAGAAAGACCCACATGCAATGTCTTATACCTTTATACAACAAAAGTTCTTAGCTGCTGTTAATCATTAATCTGCTCAGCTCTTTTAGAATGTGTGTTTTGCTTTAAAAAACGATAAACAATAGACCACACATAAATTAGGTAACAGAAATTTCCATTTCTCTAAAGGTTTTATCCAAATTTTTAGAAAGTTCCAATGATCACAAATGTAATTTACAAACAGTTTTTTGAATCCTTGCTATTATTCAAAGCATGTTCCTTTGAACACCAATAAATTTGGAAAAAATACTTTTCATATAATTCTTTTAGAGAAAATAACAGACAAAGGCATATTAAGTGTTCTAAAGTACTCTGCTGTAGGCTGACCTACTTTTAGCTCAGTACTTCTCAAATTTACTTGACCAAGAAATACTTTTCCTTTTTTAAAAAAACATTTAATAACTATCGATTAAGGTTCAAGGAACTGAAAATGAATGTAACACCCCTGGGAACACTGGAGCAATGAGAGCTACACCTGCTGCCAGTGCGCACCTCTGCGCTGCCTGTCTTTGCTCCCGTTGGTATGCATTCCCCTGCTAATCAGTATAAACTCAACTCTAAATTCTGTACATAAATTTATTACAAATTAATCATGTTATTAGAATGATATAACAATTAAAATAGCCACTGCCATCACACTTCTTTCTACTCAGCAGAGCAGGTCACAAAATATTAAGGAAGGCTTACCTCCTGCTTTCCTACATTCTAGATTTGAACCTCTTTTTAAAGTGTTTTCTTCTAAGATGTGGTATGAACTGACTACTCACATTTACAGATTTTTTTAGAGTTTACTAATGGGGAATTCTGAACCTTACTTTATTGACAAACATGACAGGGATCAGGTATCTGCTTCATTCAAATGTTAATCTTACCCTGGAATTTTCTTTACATTTTGTAGTTTGATGTATACAAAGTACAAGGACAACACAAAAGAGATAGGCACTTACTGCCTGGGGGAAGCAAGAAACACTTTTCTACTCTAGGGTCTTGCAAGATGAGCAGGGTTTAATAGGTGAGAAGGACGTGAAGGGCAACCAGGGCAAAAGAAGTAAGACACGAAAGGCCCTGCAGTGTGCACCCAGGGGATGGATACTCTGGGCATCACCGGGTCTTCAGATGAGGGAGGAAAACAGCACAACGAAGAGGCAACTTCGGAGCACGCTGTTACGGAGCCTGCATGTCATAGTAAAGAGTTGGGGATTACAATCTAGCCAATGAGTGATCACTTTCCCAAGGGAGCAACAACCAAAATTTGACTTCAGGATGATAACTCATGCAGCATTATGAAACAGTGAGAAGGGAGAGAAGAGAAAGGTAAACTTAGTGGCAAAGGCAAGAGATGATGAAAAAATGACAGAAAAAATTGAGAAGAAACCCATATTCTGAGGAAAAGCTTGATGACTGATCAGATGACCAGGGAAGGTGGGGTGGGGACAGAAAAGAAGGGGATGAAAGCAGTGATGATTCCTACTGCAGTGATTTCAAACTTGAAGAGTCTGTGGGACATGGAGGAAGGGACTGTACTAAAGCTAATGTGGGAGTGCCTGGCATACAGGTTATAAACGAAGCCATGAAAGCAGGGGAGACCACACAGACAGAACAAAAAGGGAGAGAAGACCCAAGGAGAGAAATCTGTTGAGCAACACCACTGACAGACCAGTAGAACAGGATGAGCTAAGGAAAGGGAAGTGGAGGAGAAAAGACTACTGAAGAAATCAAGGGAGAATTTTTAAGTGAGAGGTCAAAAAAATAGGATTAGATGCTAAAGAGAAATCATTATGTTGACTGCTTTAATTCTCATAAATGAATGACACTATGTCAGAAACATACTGCAATTTTCAGGGTAATTTATTTTATTAAGTAAAAATCAGTAAATCTTATCCCTCTCCCAGTAAAATTTTACTTGTTTTTTTTTAAAGAAATTTATTCTACGCCCTGGCTGGTGTAGCTCAGTGGATTGGGTGCTGGCCTGCAAACAGAAGGGTCACTGGTTAGATTCCCAGTCAGGGCACATGCCTGGATTGTGGGCTGGGTCCCTGGTTGGGGGTGTGCGAGAGGCAACCGATTGATGTATATCAATCACAATGATGTTTCTCTCCCTCTCTTTCACCCTCCCTTCCCCTCTCTCTAAAAGTAAATAAAATCTAAAAAAAAAAAAAAGAAATTTATTCTAAAAATATGAATCACAGGCATATGTGTGTGAGCCTGATTCTTTAGGGTGGTCAAAAAAAACCTACATTGTTAAGACACCCAATTTAGGCATTTCCTTCGAACTAGTAATCTAGAATTGCGGTGGAATCCACATTACAACAGCCTAATATAACAGCAACTTGGATCTTTCAAATCACATACCCTAAATAGAAATATTTTGATAAAAAGTCTAACAGCACCTAAAGCTCAAAAGTACTGTAAATACTGTTGTGAAACCTATCCTTCATTGCTGATTTATTATAAAGATTTCCTCAACTTACATAATTCCTAAACCATATATTCAGAACCCAGGTGTTACCGAAATAACTTTCTTTATGCATGTTCTCTAAAAAAAAATCTAAATTCATCAATCATTTGGAAGGCTTCTTACTTACAGCAACCAAGAGGCCTCATTTCAGCATTCTGTGTGTAGACCTGAGAAATATCAGCAATTCTTTTACACAGCATGTCCACAGGAATCTCATAGCCGTACTTGTATTTCCAATTAGCTGCCTCATAGCGTGCCCTCTGTACCTGGGATCTGCTGTCAGCTAAGAGCATAAGAAAAATTTAGTTCTTTAGAAGGAAAGAATGAACCTCCAAGCCAGACAATTTCCCACATTTATGGATACATATCTCCATTATGTCTTACGGAAAACAGAAGTAGTGCGCTATGGCTTCTTCTCCCACCAATGAACAGTGAATGACTCAGCAACAAGCACATCACAAACACAGCAAATTTTAAGATGAAGTTCTATACGCAGTACTGCCTTTTTCTTCTGAGCCCTTCATCAGCTGTCAAAACACTATCTATAACTAACAACTCCCTAAGAACACGTTTTAAGGAGATAGAATGTTTCTCTTGATATTTTTTGGTAAGCTTGAATTTTCCCGAGATTTCAGAAAACAGAAACCCAAAGCAGTATTTTATAATTCTCCCCTACTTCTAACCAGTGTCATTTTTACCAAGTTTGAGATATACTGATTTATATCCCCTTAAACTGTTAACTACATCTGAAATACATCATCTATGAGAGGGGCCTCAGCCCAGTTTCCCTAACAATAGTATCGATATCTAATTCTATTATACTCATGATTTTTAAAAAGCTCACAATACTCTGAAGATATTGATACTAGCCTTAGAAAACTGCAAATCTACTCATGTCACCTGAAAAATAAGGCACTTTCTTTAGTATAAAACTAGAATAAAAATTATTATAAAACTAAAAAATATTTTGTAGAAAATAACAAATCTGAGTAGACGTCAGGCCAGCTACCTGTCATTCCCGTCATCACACAGCCAATGTTTTCGGTTATCTTGAATAAGTGAGTCACTGTGCTGGAATCCAGTAATTTGTCCTGATGAACAAAATAAATCAAGATAATGAAAATCACAGGTCTCTGTGTAGTGATAAAAATAAGGATGGAATTATAACAATACACTATATAATAAATGTCTTCTGTTTACGTTACAGTTAACACCAATTTTTAAAAAAGAAAAGGGGGACTGTTTTCCTTTTTAAGATGAAATGTTTCCTGGGGCAGGACCACAGCTCACCAAAGTGAGTTTCAAGGTCCATCCGTGAAGAAAAAAGACCCAGAAATCCCACTGTGCTTCTCATACCACAAAGTTTAATACGTTGATTCCGTCTACTCAAACTGTCCATAGTTGCTCAATATATACCAGGAAAAGAGAGTCAAGAGTAATGTTAACATATATAGGTAATAATATACCTTGGTACAAACTCATGAAAAATTCCAGCGTTACATTCTGCAATAACTGGCTGTGTGGGCGGTATTACTTACAGGTACTTTCTTCTGTGTGACAACTACTGCACAGTCTTTCCCTCTGACAGCTACCGATGTAAGGCCACCCTGGTTAATAGCCTTAAAAGCATATTCTGGAAAACAGAATAGTTTTTTTAAAAGGCAGAATAAGTTACCATAGATTCATGCAATGGGATAATAAGCAGTTACTAAAAAGAATGAGATAGAGCTATAAAAGCTAACATGGAATGTCCATCTAAGACATGAAAAGTCAAAATAATAATAATGAATCATAGTTAAACCAACTGTTTCTTTCTAATTGTACTAAAATCAGTTTTATCAGGCATAAGCAGCAAATTTCAAATAAAGGTTAAATTAATTTATGCTATCAAATATTTATTATGTTTTATCACTTTATTTTTAAAAACATTTGTATTTATTGATTTTAGAGAGAGAGGAAAGGGAGTAAAAGAGGAGGCCAGAGAGAGAGAGAGAAAGAGAGAAACATCGATTTGTTGCACTCATCTGTTGATTCTTGTATGTGCTCTGACCAGGGATTGAACCTGGAACCTTGGCATATCAGGAACAATGCTGTAACTAACTGAACTACCCAGCCACAGATGTGTTATCATTTTAAAACTTGGTTTTGTGACCATTATTTCTACTAAGTCTAGTTTAGCTGGGTCAAACTTAGCTGCTTTAAGTTTTCTCAATATTTTTTATTTCTGTTAATTTTTGGTCAATAACTAATTTGACCACATGCAGTTTTAATTGCTCTTAGATGATTTTGCACTGTTCCTTTCCCTACCAAGCTGAAATTTTCTGGATCATGCCTTTTGCATTTTTCCATGTAACGTACAACATAATATTCTTTAGTTTGTCGGTAACAAACTACAGCTTGTGTCCTTCTAGTTGTCAAACCATTACCCAGGTTAAAACAGCTGGATCAAAACAGTTGCATAAAAACAGACTACTTGGAGACTTCTGGCAAGATGGAGGCGTAGGTGGACACACCATGCCTCCGCACACAACCAAACGAGGAAAAAAACAGCAATTTAATTAAACAAAAACAGCCAGATCTGACAGAAAATCGAACTGAGAGGAAGTCCGACAACCAAGGAGTTAGGTCCCGCCCCCACAGGCTGCGTCACAACACAGCGAGGAGGGTTACCCTGCCCCCACAGACAGCAACGCAAAATAGCAACGTGAGTTGACCAACCCTGGTGAACACCTAAGGCTCTGCCCCTTAAAGTAACAGGTGCACCGAGGGGAAAAAAATGGCCCAAATGAAAGAACAGATCAAAGCTCCAGAACTAACCGACCAAGAGATAGCCAACCTATCAGATGCACAGTTTAAAACACTGGTAATCAGGATGCTCACAGAATTCGATGAAAAATTATTGCAATTACTTGAACAAATGGGGAAAGATCTGCAGGGAACCAATAGGGATAAGAAGGAAACTGGGACTCAAATCAATAGAGTGGACCAGCAGAAAGAAAAAATATCCAACCAGAAAAGAAGAAGAAACAAGAATTCAAAAAATGGAGGAGGGGCTCAAAAACCTCCAGGACATCTGTAAACGGCCCAACATATGGATCATAGGGCTGCCAGAAGGAGAACAGGAAGACCAAGGGATTGAAAAATTATTTGAACAAATAATGATGGAGAACTTCCCCAAGATGGTGAAGGAAACAGACTTTCGGGAAGTCCAGGAAGCTCAGAGAATTCCAAAGAAGTTGGACCCAAAGAGGAACACACCAAGACACATCATAATTACATTACCCAAGATTAAAGATAAGGAGAGAATCCTAGAAGCAGCAAGAGAAAAGAAGACAGTTACCTACAAAGGAATTCCCATAAGACTGTCAGCTGATTTCTCAAAAGAGACCTTGCAGGCAAGAAGGGGCTGGAGAGAAGTATTCCAAGTCATGAAAGGCAAGGACCTACATCCAAGAATACTCTATCCAGCTAAACTCACATTTAGAATGGAAGGGTAGATAAA
>PVJI01023130.1:0-24093 GCA_004026765.1 Micronycteris hirsuta
ATTTATTGAATCTGCACTGGGGGACATACGTATTGATTTTAGAGAAAGGAGAAGGGAGGAAGAGAGAGACAGAAAGACACATCTATGTGAGAGAGAAATATGGACCAGTTGCCTTGCATATGCACCCTGATCAGGGACTGAACCTGCAACACAGGTGTGTGTCCTAACTGGGGATCGAACCTGTGACCTTTTACCGGGCGATACACTAGCCAGGGCAAAATGCTTCCAAATTTTTTTTTTTTAAGATTTTATTTATTTATTTTTAGAGAGAGGGGAAGGGAGGGAGACAGAGAGGGAGAGAAACAGCAATGTATGGTTGCCTCTCACATGGTCCTCACTGGGGACCTGGCCCTCAACCCAGGCATGTGCCCTGACTGGGAATCGAACTGGGACCCTCTGGTTCCCAGCCCGCGCTCAATCCACTGAGCTACGCTAGCCAGGGCTCCCAAATTTTAATCAATGTGTAACAGTTCATTTTTTATAGAACTGGAGATGCAGACTGTTAACCTCGCATTTCCTGGGGTGGGTCTTCATCACGGAAATCAGGTTTCCGCCCTGACTGTGTGCAGGGTCTCGCGCACTTGGGAGGCAGGGTTCTCCTGTGTGTCTCCGATGCCGCCTTTCTCGGGGCCCGTTTGGTCATATCCTTTGCCGCTCGCATCCTACCAGTGCCAAAGTGATCTCTGCCCTGCGTGATCCTGTCACGTGCCACTTCGACTTTCAGGCCGGCTCAGCGGTAGGCATCATCCCGTGTGGCAAAAATAAATTCTAAACTTGATCAAAAATATGTAATGTTATGTGCCCGTGTAGACTGCTAGGATGAGTAGAAAACAGTCTGCATTTCCTGAAAGTGCTTTTTAAGAACCTGCGTTTACTTCTGACTTTAGGCAGGTCCACCCTCTAAACTGCAGCATTGGACAACCACGAATGCGCGCACACACGTTTGAAAACCACGCTTCCATTTCTCTCAGTGCCTCCTGGCAGGCCGCTGGGGACCCACTGGGGACGACTTTCCCTGGGGCCACGGGACCAAGGGCGTTAGAAGTTTCCTGCTGGCCTCTGTCAGCGCCCCTGGGCGAGGCCTTTGTCTCTCCGCTCTCTCCTGTCTCCGGGCCAGTCCCCGGCAGGACAGCTCTGTGCCCTCTTTGTGAGAGAGAGCCAAGGCTCTGGGTTCTAAAGGTTGCGCCCCCTTTCTGTCCCCGTGAGTGGATGTAGGGAAAGTCGTGCCTCCAAATCCGTGTTGCCTGCCGCCCGGAACTAGTGCAGAGGGCTCCTGTCTCACATCCCCCCGTTCCGGCGGAGCCATGGCCAGGACCCTCGTTCTACCGTATTGGACCGTCTCACCCTTTCAACTAGGGCGGTCACTTTGGGTTCCTTTCTGGCCTCGGCTTCAGAACCAGTCTGTTGCGGTTATCACTGTGTTGCAGTCTTTTAAAGTATCATCCCAACTGCGTTTGTTAGTGGAGGGAAGACTTTTTCATTGCTCTGGGGGTGCACGTCAGCCACCCGCTAAGCTCCCTTGTTGATTCCAGGACGGTGCCATGATTTGCCTTCCAAAGTTGCCTCCAGAGCCTTCCCCATCTTGTTGCTCTGAGCCTGCTCTTGCCAAGGTCACCAAAGACCACGTGGCTACCATGTCCAGGTAACACTTCTAACCTTTACCCCGCGGGACCACAGTGCACAGGGGCCCTGCTGAAACTGCTCCTCAATGCGTGTGCCTGCTCGCTCTCGAATTCTCCGGCCTGCCCCCCTCCCCGCCCCGCCCCACCTTCCCGGCTCTGGAGGACCCCTTCTCTCCTGCCCTGGAGGTGCTGCCTCCCACACTCTCCTCACTCTGCAGGCTCTCCCGGGGATCTTCCCCCCTCAGGGCCTCAGCTTCAGCCTTTAGACTGGTGATCCCTGTTTTCAGCCCAAATGCCCCCTGGGCATCTCCCCTGGGGTGGCCTGTGGGCCACTGAACCTTCCCCCAGCCCAGTGGTACCACCTTCCTTTCAGCAGCTAATTCCAGAACCAGGAAATCAGCCCCCCATAGCCCACGTCCAGTCGCTCACCAAACCCTGCTGGTGGTACGTGCTGAACGGACTCACGGCCAAGCTGCTCTTCACTCGCAAGGATGTGCTTGGGCGATGCCGGAGAGCGATGGGTACACCCACGCACACACGTGGAAATGGAATGCGTGGGCACGGACTGTGCGCGTCCCAATGTAACTTTCACGGCCACCCGATGAGGCGCAGAGCCCGTTATTACTTCCATTTCACCGCGGAGGGAGCTGAGGGTCAGAGCGGTTCATTAGCTCGGCCAAGTTGTAGAGTTCGTTCCCTGCCCTGCCCGCAGTGGCTTTGGTGACTTCGGTGACTTCAGAGCCCTGTGGTGCGGCCGTTGTCGCAGGCTGCCCAGGGTCTGTCCAACTTCATGACCATAATAATCACTCAAAGAGTTTGTCTGGACTTCAGGTACGGTTCCGTGTGTCCGACGGGGCTGAAGAGCGTGCGCTTTCCACAGGGACAGGACTGCTTCTGTGTTCACCCCTTTTTGTGTGACATTCTTGTCACCCGCTACTTTCCCGAGTTCCCGGCACTTTCTCTTGCTCTCCCTGACTTCTGAAAGATCCCATTCATCAAGTTTGATAAGATGACACCCAGTGTGTTAGAATCCTCGGCTGTAATGAACCCAAGTCTGGGGGCTTGGATGTCCTTAATGCTGTAAAATAAAGTCCCCAGTGTACCGCTGTGGCGGCATCATCTTCATGCTCCGAAACCAGCAAGTGACAGCAACAGAACACCCTCACATCCCTCCTGCACTTATGGAACGAGAAGTAGGTGCTCTGAGCCCGACACTGAAGCTTTCCCAGGCTCACTCTAAACTACCTCTGGAGCCTTCGCTCACGATCCAGCCAAACAGGGCTTTGCCTGTCGGGACCCCAGCCCCTGGGCTTCTCTGTGCCTCCTCCTCCTTCTAGAACACCTTCCAGAAGTGGGCCTCTGCCAGGTCTCGGTTTTCCATGCAGCCTTCCCTGATTCTCCCGTGGGAAAGTCATCGTCTGCTCTCTCTGCACAGCTCTCTGCACTTCTCTGCGGCGCCTGTCAGATTCACACTGCGATTATTTGTGGGCATTTCTCACCTTTTCTAGTGGGCAGGGTTCTCTCTCGGTCGTCTCCCCAAGGGCACGTAACTCCCTGCCACGTGGCTACGTATTAGCTGCTAAACCATCAGTTTTGCTAAAAAAAAAAAAAAAAGAAAAAAAAAAATCTGGTGTCTGATGAATTTGTTTTTCTCTTCTTAAACTTTTTACCTTACTTTCCATTCTTTGTGCGTGTGATGCCCATGCATGCCGATACACTGTTCTGATTGTAGAAGGGATACATGCCCGTTATAGAAAATTGGAAATGTACTGAAAAAGCACAGGAAAATTAAATTCATCTGTAATCCTACCACCCAAGGATAATCACTGTTAAGATTTAGCGTGTATGTCCCTTTAGTAATTAAATTTATATACGAAGTGGTTTTATATATTGTATTGTCCTTCTTTACTTAAAAACGAAGTATAATAATCTTTTGAAGGCATAGATACTCTTCTACAAACAATTCTGTCTCCTCCCATCCAAAGCTCTTATTTCTTCTTCATGTCTAATCTTGGTGGCTGTTATTCCAGAGCCAGAGCAAATATCCCCGCGCAGGAGTCCCAGGTATGCTTTTTAGGCAGGGCGGGGAGGTATCTTTCCTCAGTTTCAGGATGTCTCAAGTTACGCCTTCCAGAAGAACAGCTTGGCAGGTTTTACATTTCTGAGTCATCACCTCTTTCTCTTAAAACGTCACGCATTTCCATCTGTTACTGTGTTAGGGTCCTAGGCCTATTGTAACAAATTACCACAAAGCAAATGGCCTAAAATAACAGAAAAAAAATGTTTTTCTCTCATAGTTCTAGAGGCCAGAAGGCCAGAGTTAAGATGTTCGCAGAGCCATGCTCTCCCCTCTGAAAGCTGGAAGGAAAAATCGGTCCTTGCCTCTCCTAGGTTCTGGGGTTGCCAGCCATCGCTGAGCCCCTGTGGCTCGCAGCCACGGCACTCCAGTCCCTGGTTCTGTCATCGCCTGGCCACCTTTCCTGAGTCTCCGCGTCTGCACCTCCCTCGTTTCTCTTATAAAGACACTAGCCGTTGGACTTCGGGCCCACCCTAATCCAGTAGGACCTCAGGCCCCTTAGTTACACCTTTGAGGACCCTCAGCACGCGAAGGCACACCTGAGGCTCCGGTGGATGTAAATGGGGCGGGGGGGGGGGGGGGGGGGACGCTATTCAACCTGACACAGTCACCTTCTTCCTGAGTGTTCCCGAGAGAGTTCCAAAACAGTTTCATTTGTGTTCTTTCCCGGCACCCTTTCCTGCCTGGATTTTTCTCAGATCTCCTTCTTTATTCTTTTATTTAAAAAATGTTTCCCATGATTTCTCTCCATATTTCTTTTTCATTAGTCTTGCCTAGAGCATTGCGTCTGAGTGATTGTTAGACCCGGGTCTTTGGTCAGGGCTGAATGTTTTTTTCTGCCGTATCTTTGAATATTGTTCATTTCTCATCTCAGAACAGTAAGACAGGCCATTTCCTCCGCCCTCCATGCCGTCTTTTCTTTCTCGTTCTACTTTGTTCCTTTTCATCCTCAGGTGGTGGACATGTTGCTGTCCCTGTTTCTTACGTGAACAGGTCGCTTTCCTCCTCCAATCAGGAGCTCCGTCTCACATTTACATATTTTGGTCTTCTTTCTTTCTTTCTTTTTTTTTTATCTCCCCCTCTTCCAAGCTTTATACACTTATTGCAAAGACCACATCTTCTGTCTTATTGAAGGTAAATAACTGCTTTTCCAGAATTTTATCTTGGTTTCACAGTAAAAACAATATACTTCCTTCTTTGGTTTTCAGGATCATATGCAGCATTTTTTTTCATAGCACCCAGGTTGGTTTTTGTTGGTGTGGGTTTTTTTTAAAGTGAAATCTTCAAACAGAGAGCTGTTCAGACCTTGTATTTTTCAACAGGCAGCATGTATAACCCGCCTTAGGGACTGCAGCTTCTCCGAGGCACACAGCTGGAGGGCTGCTGGCCCGGCGGAGCTGCCCGATTGGTTTCCAGTGTCTCGCTGGTGCTTATCCTGTGCTGCTCTGCTGGGGTGAGACAGGGGTGCTCCCGTGCTTGGCTGAGAGCACCCCGAGAGCATCCTCTGGACCAGTGGCTCCCAAATGCACACGTAAGGCAGGGGCTCAGGGCGCCAGGGCTGCCGTCTGGCCAGGAGAGGAGTGTTGAAGTCCTATTTGCTCAGCTCTTTACAGAAGCTTGAGAAAACAGTGTCTGTGTGCATTCTCACAGAACTGGGTGGAGATTATGAAGAGGGGAAATCTCTCCCCGTCGCCCCCGATTCACCCTTTGGTGGCCAACTGCCCTGCTCCCTGGATGCTTCCTGTCTTTCTCCCTACGTGTGGCACTCTGCTTATGAAGACTGCATTCTCTGAATGGACTTTCTCTTCCTCCCTCTTACTTCTTGCCCAGTGTTTTCTTGGAGAGGTGCTAGCATGGCCTGCAGGCCCCCAGAAAGGCGATGGCCATGCAGTAAAGGGGTGACTCCCAGTGTTTTCTGAGACCCTTCCTGTAGAACCAGTGCCTCTCAGCCGAAATGAGGTAGTGGGGGGAAGGTAAGGGGCCCTCCAACTTTCTGTGGGGATCGCTGATTCGCTCTGTTCCAGGCAATGCAGCCGGTGACCTAATTTGTTTTTTGGTTTTCTCATTGGCCAAGTGGTCAGTAGAAATGCCCCAGTGTCTGGGCCATAGGGTGGGCAGTCTGTCTTCAGACCCGTGAATCGTCACCTTTTGTGCCGAATCCCCACAGCTGTTTCACTGGAAAGTTGAATTTCAGGGACTGCTAGTCAGGTATGAGTTTAACGAGGAGACCAGGACAGATGTATTTTGAAATGGAAGCTTAGATGGCAGTACTCACCCTGACTTGCCTGGCATCTCTCAGTAAGATGAGTACACAGGTCACCTCTTAAAAGAAAGGCTATTTCGGGGATGGTGACCGACAAGTCAAGGACAAGGCAGGGGCTGTCACGGGCAGTGAGGAAGGAACGGCTGACGGGAGTGGGGCGTGGGAGTGAGGATGTGGCCGTGGGAGCCTGTCGGAGGCCCAGTCGTCAGAAGCTCCATTTCTCCGAGCACAGACGTGCAAGAGGGGGGCTGTTCTTGGTGGGGTGCAGAGCGGGGCACGACAAGTCAGCAGTGCGCAAGAGCGGCGCGTTGTTAAGGGCGGTGCTGATGGGATGGACCCCAGGTCCCCGGCGAGAACGTGTGCCGGTGTGGCTGGCGAGAGCGTGTTTGCGCTGCGAGTCGTGCCTGGTGAAGCCGTGAGGTCAAGGGCGGTTAGTGAATTTAACAAAGCGGAAGGCCAGGAGCTCAAAGCACCGGATGAACCCTCGTGATGGATGCTGAGTTTGCTGAGGCCGGTGGCCAAGGAACAATGGTTGTTTTTTAAAAAATCTGAGCCCGGATCTGAGGCCGTGGTGGCTCTCCTTCCACCAACATTGATTCTCCTGGCTGGGGAACCCTCTGACCCCTTGGGTGTTCTGGCACGTGCTCAGATGCTCCCCACTTGAGCAGCCCAACCCCCCAAATAGTGTCCCCGTCCCCCAGCACAAGCAGCATAGGCCTGAGGTGAGAAAGTCTCCTCCGTTCCCTGCACTCCACTCCCCGGCCTCTCCCTGAAGGCAGTGGAAGTGCCCGAGGGTGACCAGGGGACAGGGCCTGGGGACAGCACTCACCAGAAAGGGTGGCTCAGTCTACCTACATTTAGGCCTGGACCCCCAAGCTCCCAAACACACACCTTTTTTGATGGAAACATTTAAACTTCCTTTCATCTCTCTGGGCAGTACTAGTACTTTTTAATTCAGGGGTGGGGTGTGTGTGTGTGTGTGTGTGTGTGTGGTCTGCACATACAGGGTAAAATAGGTCTTCTTGGCCAGTATTTGTATTTTTTTTTAAATCTGCTTATGTTGGAAATCATTTCTCAAAGGTCCCGTATATCTTCCAGAATAAATCGCATTACAGCCATGAAACCGTCTCCAGTTCCCCGAGGCCGAGTTGGCGCTGCAGCCTCTGACCTCCCCCAGCACCCCGTCTTGCTCCTGTTGTGGCATTTAACCAGGCTACGTGGTGATTTATCTGTTTACGTGCGTGTGTGTCTCTCCCTCTGGGCTCCGGGCTCCTCCAGGCCAGGCATCGCGGTGCATTTGTCTTCATAAGTCCGGCAGTTAGTGCCGGCCCTGAGAAATAGGTTCTGATAGTGTTTGCCAGACAGACAAGTGTTTAGACAGAGCGGCCAGGAGTTTAAAGACAGCATTCAGATGGTTTAGTCATGCCAATAATCTGCAGAACCTTCTATCAGTTACACTATGATGTGTGGTGTTCGACATTTCTGGATGTCCAGGCACTGTTCTAGGCTCCTTACGAGTTTTATTTTATTGAATCCTCTCCACAAAGCCTAGACATGGCTACGACCTTTGTCCCCATGTTAAAGATACGGAAAAATTAAGTGGTTTGCCCGAGAGCACAGAGCTGAGAGTGTGGCATGAGATTTGAACCTGATTAGTTGATTGCCAAAATCCGTGTTCATAACCACTCATTTTAAAGAAAGGAGATGGGAGGGGCAGGTCTGAAACAGTAGTTTAAGGATATACTTTACATAAACCTTTGAAGACTTTATTCTGGGTTAAAATGCTGTTTCTGTGCTTCACCGGCCGGATGCCGTGTGCTCAGTGCGTGGTAAGCAGAGGGCGCAGGCATCCCGGCCCTGCCTCAGCACAGAGACAGACCCCGACCCAGAGCCACAGGGCAGTTACGTGGACAGGGAAAAGCCTTTTGTTTCTGAAAACTTATGTATTTGTATTACTTTAGGGAATATTCCCATTTATTACCTATAGTATTAAACTAACAGTGCTTTTATTTACAGTAATGAATAACATGTTCTGCTTCCTGGTTTTTAAAATATTTTCTTTTAAATTAATTTGTTAAATCATACAAATGGATATAATTACTCGGAAGTTACTTTCTTCCAGAAACAAAACATCTAACACATTGGGCACTGTTACAGTTTTGGCTGATACTGGACCAAAGCCTCCATTGAGGACGTTAAATTGCACAAATTTCCTCTGTTTTTCGGGTGTTTAAGTAACTGAAAGAGTGTCAGCCTGAGAAACTGGTTTGATCGCGGTCACCCGGAGCTGCATCCATGATCAGCCGGCGCCAGTCCAGTCCAGAGCACGTCCTTGTAGCCGTTGAACTTGCAATATGACCAGTGCCACTGAGGAATTGAACGTTTCTCATTTTAATGAGTTTAAAGTTAAATTTAAAGGGTGCCGGTGGCTCCAGGATCGGACGGTGCGAGAACGCCAGAGGGACCCGTCCCAGTCAGTGCCTGGCAGATCCAGCCTTCTCCCTTTCCTTTTGGTGTGTGACCAAATCAGCTGTTACGACAAAGTCAAGTAAAATAAAATGAAAATCCTGCCCCCTTTCCTTAGCATTGCTGATGTGAAATATATATCAACACCCCTGAACTGCTGCACCAGAACGACTGCAAAAGAGTCCGCTCCTTCCTTCTCCAACGCAGTGCTCGCTGCTCTCCTGTGAGTGAGCATGTGCGGTCCTGCCCCGTGTGGGGGAGGGGCGCCGCCCCGTCCTGGGGGGACCCACCCAGCGCCGCCTCCGAAAACCCACCAAGCCCAGGTTGTGGGGCAGCGTTTGATCAGTTCTACAAACAGTTCTTGGTATATTCAGGTTTCTTTCTCATCTTAAGATAGTTTTCATTCTGTGTATTTTCCTAGAAATTCATTGAAGTGTTTGGTAATATTTGCCTAATTTCGTGTCGTATTCTCTCATGCTTTTAAATGTCTTTCTTCTCAGGGGTTTTGTTTGCTTTATTATCACTCTGTGTGTGTGTATTCTTTGCTTTTTCAAATCAGAGCTGCCGATGGTTTCTTGGATGTGTTTGTTGATTCTACCGTCTTCCCAAATCTATAATTTCTGTTCTGATCTTTTGATGATTCCTTTCCCCTGCTCTCCTGCATTTGTGTCGTTGTTCCATTTTTGTATCTTCATTGTTTGTTTGTTTTTTTTCACGATTTTTATTTATTTATTTTCAGAGAGAGGAGAAGGGAGAGAAAGAGCAATGTATGGTTGCCTCTCACATGGCCCTCACCAGGGACCTGGCCCACAACCCAGGCATGTGCCCTGACTGGGAATCGAACCGGGACCTTCTGGTTCCCAGCCCGCGCTCAATCCACTGAGCCACACCAGCCAGGCTGTTTTTATTCTTTCTGGTTTCATAATGAAAGCATTTAAGATTATGAATTTTCCTGTACATATAGCATCCATTGCATTGTTTTACTATGTACTGTTACCATTGTTGGTGTCTGAAGAGTGTCCAATTTTAATTTTCCTGTTTGACCCAAGAGTTTTTTTTCAGATGCATATTTTTAATTCCCAATTATTTTATCTTTTAACATGAATTTCTCATTCAGTGGCAATATGCTTAAAAATCTGTACTGTTTCTGTTTTATAGAATTTATTCATGTTTGCTTTCTATCCAGTATTTGATGATTTTTTTTAAATTTAGTCAGTGTTCTTAAAAGGTGTGTATCCTCTGTTTGTACCTTAGTAAATTAAATATTTTCTATTAAATTATGCTTCTTTTTTTTAAGATTTTATTTATTTATTTTTAGAAAGAGGGGAAGGCAGGGAGACAGAGAGGGAGAGAAACAGCAATGTATGGTTGCTCCTCACATGGCCCTCACTGGGGACCTGGCCTGCAACCGAGGCATGTGCCCTGACTGGGAATCAAACCGGGACCCTCTGGTTTCCAGCCTGCGCTCAATCCGCTGAGCTACACCAGCCAGGGCTATGCTTCTTAATTTTATAATTTTATTCCTCTATAAATCCTTGTTAGTTTTTGCCTTGACCTATGAGGATGAAACATGCTAAGATTTCCAATTATAATTACAATTTTATAAACTGCTATTGAATTTTTGTTTTATAATTAGTGCCTGTGATTATTATATTTTGGGAGTGAGTGGGTTTACTTATTCACGTACTGTAACTTTTATTAACTTGCTATTTTTCTAAGTTCTACCGTCTGATTTTATTATTCCCTCACCATTTTCCTTTTTTCTCCACTCACCGTGATTATTTTTTGCTTCACCTTTCTTTTCCATGATTGTTTTATTGTATTTATTATGTCTCTTCGTGGTTAGATTTCATTTATGTTCCCAGCCTTAGAGGCTTATTTTTCTTTTAAACGAAGCGGTGCCCATTCGTCTTCATTATGTCTGTGCTGTTCTCCCTGTTGGCCTCTAGGGGGCCCAGGTTACCCTTTACCCACGTGGTCATTTGCCCCCGCCTTCACTCTGTCCTCAGGAGGGTGGATCTGGATGGATCAGATTGAAAACCATCATCCTGAACTCCTGGGCAGCTGAGCTGCGTTAGCAAAGGTCAGAGCTCACGGGGGAACGCCCTTTTGGCCCCCGGAGGAAGAACGAGGGGCCGGAGCAGGTTGACCAGCCCCTCCTCTCCACGGCCTCCGAGCAGCGATCTCGGACTGCCTTTGTTTCTGAACCTTTCGGGCCCGCCTACAAACTGGTTTTCTAATTTACTCTTCTGGGGACATTTTCTTCCGAGCGTCTAATTTTGGGTTCAGCGTGCGCACTGGGGACTGTGGTCGACATTTCAAAATTCAGAAACCACGCTTCACGTCGGGAGCGCGGACGCCGCGTTGTACCGGGTCACAGACCCAACAGCCGCGAATCGTTAGTGAGCAGTCATCGCCTGCAGTGTCCCTGCGCTTTTGCAGTGAGTTTGTTTCGAAGAACATCTGTTCTGATGCCTCAGATCAGTGTCCACGCTTTAAATTACGGACTCGTCACGGGTTCAACAATGTTCTATGTTTGCTTTGCTCTTCCTTAGAGGGTACATTTGTTGGCTTAGAACATCAAATTACAGTTAAGAACAAGCTTATTCACTGTCACCTCCAGCCAGACAGTCTGAGTCAGTGGGTGGCTCCGCCTCACACAGTCTGGGACTCGCGATGGGTCCCACTGTCTTTACTCTGGACTCCCAGGTCATTGAGGCTGTAGCCAGTGCAGAGGGAAAGGAGGTGTGGGACAGGCACCTGCCTTCTCTGAAGGGCCTCGATCTCCTCCACGTGCCACCTGGAACTTTGACCCACCTTCCAGTGGGAAGAATTAGGTCAAATGGCCTCCTGGGGGGAAAAGTGGTCTTGCCACGTGTCCGGGCGCAGTGTGGCTACTGTGGGACATGGCGAGCGTGGACTTTGGTGGCAGCCAGGACTTTGTACCACATAGAGTTGGCGCAGGAAGTTCTAGGTAGGGCGGCATCAGCCCCTGAGATGGGTGCTAGGAGACACTGTGCCATCCCCGAGCCAAATCTCCTTCCAACAAAAGGAGGCTTTACCAATTTTTGTAGTTTTGATTGGCCGATCAGAGGTTGAGGAGAATGATAGCAGGAAAAGTACTGAGAGACGCAGCTTCTCGGCTGT
The DNA here is from genome assembly GCA_004026765.1 of Micronycteris hirsuta. Taxonomy (NCBI): domain Eukaryota; kingdom Metazoa; phylum Chordata; class Mammalia; order Chiroptera; family Phyllostomidae; genus Micronycteris; species Micronycteris hirsuta. The sequence goes on from PVJI01023130.1 coordinate 11,576, forward strand.
GTTGAAAGGACTGTTTACCCTGGGGCATTATTCTCTCACACACACACACCCCCAGTTCACTGGAACACTGTTTCCTTTCATGCCAGCTGCGTACCAGCCCTCCCCAGGCACCAGCTGCCGCGGCTCCCTCTGCTGCGTGAAGCCAGCGGCCCGGGCCAGCGGCAGAGGTGGGGCTGCCATTCCGCGTGCCAGCCTGGGTCGCTTTCCCAGGGCGACTGGAGGTGGCCTTCCTACCCACTGCCCTGACACCCACTGTCACCTGTGCAGGACACCAGGTTCGAGGAAGCCACCTCTCAGGCTGATGTGCCCTGGCATGCCGTGATGCAGGGCACTGGTCCTGTCCCTCACTTTGTTTCTTGTGTGAGTGACAACCCTCCTCCGGCCTCCAGGACTGATGCAGATCTTACTCCAGTTCTCTATTCCTTTGGTCACTTCAACAGGAAGTCTTCCTTCCCTATCACATGTTTCTTGTTTGGTAAATATTCCGTGACTATCTGTGCTGCGGCAGGCAGTGTGCTTAGCTGGGGTGGGGGTGGTGCAGTGGTCAGAGGAGAGGTGGGCCCTGCCTTTGTGGGGCTACTCACAGGGGGCAGAGGGGGTGCATGAGGAGAGACAGGCACAGAAGGAGCGATCTGCAAAGAAATGGAACCCCAGCTCCGGGGACGCTGCAGAACTTACAGTGGGCTCATTTCCCAGGCCCTGAGTTTGGGGAGGTCCCCTGCAGTGGGGACTGCGGCGAGATTGCATGAAGAGTAGGCCTCACTAGGGGAGGAGGGCGGAGGAGGGCGCCCCGGGCGAGGCAGTGATGGGTGCACACCCTCAGGCGGGGCGGAGCGGGGTGCTGGCATAGACGGGATAGCGGGGCGGTCAGGTTTGCAGTTTGCTGAAGTCGCCCGGGCTGCGGTGTGAGGAGTTGGGGGGAGAGGAGCAATGGTGGGGGGACGTGTGGACCGGTGAGGAGGTGGTTGCAGTCGTCCAGGCGAGCCGTGACGGCGACTTGGATGAAGATAGAGTTGGCAGAGATGGTAATGGTGATGGAGTTAAACAGGTTGGCTTGAGGTCTGAGTTCAGTGTCTGTGGGATTCGTGGGCAGAGGGAGCTAAGTACCTTCTACCCATCAAACCATTAAACATGCCCTTCCTTTCTTCTGCAACTTTTCAAGCAAGATAAGCAGTAAGCTTCTTGTTCCAATCTCAACAGAGGAAAAGGGCATTATTGCCTTTGCCTGGCAGTGCCTGAAACGTTGTTGGTAGACATTTAGTTTATGTATCTTGTATAAATAAAATAGATAGATATATACACACATTGCATAATGTCAGCTATTCTGCCAAGCCTTTGAGTCCCGGATGAGACCAGCCGTAGTGAGGACTAGATTTACCAACCTCTGATTCGGGGGCCGGGGGGGGGGTGCATCGTGCTCTTCTCATGTACCAGTGTCAGATGTTATTAACTGATCGCAGCTCTTCATCTCCCCAAGTCCAGATGTGACCTCGGAATGCTTCCCCCAAAGCCCTTGAGACAGCCAATACCAATAACACTTCCCTTGAAACCTATTTGCTATTCCCTCAGCAGCAAAGAAGAAATTAACACTGAATCCTCTGTACCTCCCCTGTGAACTTGGCGGTAACCCCAGGAGACCTCAATTCATCTTGCTCTTGCACTTTAGACACAAACCAGTACACAAGATCCCTCCTCGCTGACACCAGCCACAGAGTGCGGGGGTCCCCAAGGCCGCTCCCGGGTTCCGTAATTCGCTGAGACTCACAGCACTTGTCAAAAGCTGTTGGGCTCACTTACGGTTTGTTACAGCGAAAGGGTGCAGATGAGAATCATCCCAGGGGACTGGCACAGGGGACAGCGTGCAGGGGAGTGCACTGCACATGCAGAGCTCCCCGTTGCTCCCTGCCGTGGGGTCCCAGGCAGCATTCGCTCCTCCAGAATGACCTGTGGCTGCTCATAGGGAGCATCACCAACTGAGGAAGCTCCCCTGAGGCTCCCTGTCCAGAGGTAGCTCTGATGCCGTGGGACCCAAAGTTCCCATTGTGAATCACGTTGCTCTCCCTTGTGACTCAAAGTCCCCAGGTGAACAGACACTTAGGCAGGGCATCCCAGGGCCTCAAGATCACCTCCCAGGAGCCAAGGGCAAGGTTAAGTTCTCTGCCATGCGTCCTCGATTGCCTGTCTTCAGTGTGGCAGCAGCAATGCAATGATCTGGTGCCCCAAATAGCTACACATACGTAAAAGTCATCTTTGTATTGGTTTTTAAAAAAACGTTTCACAAGATAAAGATGAGGTATACAAACTGGACTTCATCACAGACATTCCGTGGAGGATGGATAGGGGGGCAGTGGATGGGCAAGGCAGGGGTTTCTGGAGTCCGACTGCCTCAGTTCACATCCCAGGCCCACCACGTGCTGTTATGTGGCCGTGGCTAGTTATTTTTCCCTTTCTCTGCCTCCGTTTCCTCCTTTGTGAGATAACAACAAAACCTACCGCATGTTGTTACGAAGAGAATTAAATGACATGATGTTAAGGCCAGAAGAATTCACAGCAACGTAGAAGCACTCGGTAAGATATTAGATACTGTTATTTTTATATTTATCGTGGAAAAGGCTATCAATCTTTCTCAAATAATTTTCCATGGGAAAATGTGTTGTTTTTCCCTGAAATGTTTCCATTTCCATGCCTTCCTTTCTGTCAACACGAGTGAAAACGAGATGACAGGCTTTCTCAGGCCACCGGGGCTCGTCGGCCTGACTCAGCCGGGGTCGGGGTGACAAGAGGCGCCCCCAGGGCAGCTGTGTCCCAGTGAGTCCGGGACACAGAAGCTGTTGGCAGATCTTTGCTATAAACCGTGGGCAGAATCAGAAGGTTAAAAAAAAAAAAAAAGATGTCATATTTCCAAGTTGCTACTGAGCAATGTAGAAGATTTGGGAGAAAATAAGAGCAATCTCGAGTCAGGAATTTTAGAACCGATGTGCCCTGACCTGCTTTCCACTCCTCCCTCTCTTGCATCGAGCCCTTGACGGCCACTGGCAAGCATCGTGCTGCCAGGGCTAAAAAGATACAGTCTGCCGGCCTTGGCCGAGACCATCGGCCCTTTGGAAACTGTTTCCTACTTACTGAACGAGGCACAGGAGCTTTCTGCGGTGTTAGCGGAGCCTTGCGTGCGTGCCAGTCGTTGATGGTTTTCTCGGCTTTCCTGTGCAGGCGGCTGAACTGGAGACTTGGCTTCCGGCGTTGCCATCTGTGAGCTGCACTTGCCCACACGTGGTGCGCATTAAGATTCTTTTTCCGGAGAGCAGCGCCTGGGTGTTTCCCAGGATTGGAGTGCGTTCACGTTTAGAACTGACGCTCTCGTTTTCGGCTCCTGAGGATTAGGCGTTCCCAAAGACCAGGGCCAATGGTGTGAGGGCGACTTGGTCGATCAGCTTTGCAAAGACCTTTGGCTTCTAGGCAGGGCCTCCTGCTGTTGTGGGACGTGGCTCACTTAGAGGACGGGTACAGACAGGCGGTATTGCAAATGGTGACCAGCTACCTAACTGAGCGCTCTCTTGTCCCCAGCTTATTTCCAGTGACGCTGACGGAGCCATCCAAAGGGCTGGACGATTCCGAGTGGAGAACGGCTCTTCTGATGAGGTAAGGAAGCCTCCCAGGCCCTGTATTGTCACCAAGCACGTGGTTCTGAGACATGGCAGTGAGCGGTGTGTGAGCCCCGCCACCGCAGAAGACCTCCCAGAATGGAGCCTGGAGCTGGTATACAGAGCGCTCCAGAGCTCCGCGTGACGCACACCTGACGTTATCCAGGTATGGAAGGTGCGATGGATAGGGCGGCATGTGCCCTTTAAAAGATCTGTAATAAAACCAGGTTGACACCCAAGATGGGACCAAAGACCAGTTCACAGCCATGACACCCTTTGTGAAAGGCGCCCAGAATCCCAGGCTAGCCACCTTGTCACTCCCATATGAGCGGTTGGGGTCCAGGAGAGGCGAAAGATCACTGTGATTACAAAGCATCATCTGTATTCACAGAAGTCACCACAAAAGGAGGTCCCTCCTTGGGCCCAAGCCCTCATTCTGGGCCCCGGGTCTGCCTCGCCAGGCCACCAGGACTCGCCTTGCTTTTCTTCCTTCTGTAAAATTCCTACTCCCTACTCTGACCCTTGAGCTCCCCCCAGAACTGCAGAGTGCAGTGGGAGTCCCCCAGTTATTTTCTTCCGTGCCACTTCTGGGAGAAGGTGCCCACCACAGCGTGTTGGCACGCCCCTGCTCTGGAGTCAGATGGGCCTGGCTGTGAGTTCCAGCTCCCCCACCTCCTGGTGGTAGGACCCTGGGCAAGTAACCTCACTGTTCTGAGCCTCAGTTTCTTTCTTTTTTTTTTTTTTTTTGTTAAGATTTTATTTATTTATTTCTAGAGGGGAAGGGAAGGAGAGGGGGAGAGAAACATCAACATGTGGTTGCCTCTTGCATGCCCCCTGCTGGGGACCTGGCCTGCAACCCAGGCTTGTGCCCCGACTAGGAATCGAACCGGGACCCTTTGGTTCATAGGCCCGCACTCAATCCACTGAGCTACACCAGCCAGGGCTGAGCCTCGGTTTCTTCATCTGTACAATGGAAACTGTCTCAGGGTGACTGAGAGGATTCCATGAGCCAGGCTTGAAAAGCTGCGAGCACCATGCTGGGCACACAGTGTGCATTGAATAAGTGGTGGCTGTAATCGCATAATAATGGTGGTAGTTGTTACCGCAACTAGCGCCTCACAGCCAGGCTCGCCCACCCGACCACCCTTCAATCAGATTTCTGGTGAAGGGCCATAGATTTAACTCAGAAGGCCACAGCATTCTGGAAGTCATTGCGTCTTCACCTTTGCCTGGATTTTTTATACCCGTGTACCCAGACACGTACCCATTTACCCAGACACATGCCCGTTTACCCAGATGTGGACCCATTTACCCAGATGCGGACCCCCGCCATTGTTCTGTGAGGCAGAGGGGGCGGATCCATCTCGGGCTGGACCTCTGACTAGGTGTCCACATACTTCGTGTGCGGAATGATGTCAGCTGACCCACATAGGAGAAGGAGCTCCCAGGGAAGTTTGCTTCTGAAGCTTGAACACAGCCCTCCCCAAACGGCCGGCCCCTGAGAAGAGCCATCTAATTGCCACCGGCTCAGGCAGCACAGGGTCCCAGGAGCTACGTCAGGAGCAGGAGCATGGAGGTCTCGTTTGCTAGTGCTCAGAAGGCAGCAGCCTCCGTGCTGAGTGTCCACCCTGAGAGCCTAAGTACCGGAGACCCCAGAGAAGCCAGAGGTCAGGAAATCCTTCTGCTACCAAAACTTTGCAGACCCTCAGCCAGCGCGAAGTGAACACACCGCCCCGGGCTTTCCCCTCCACGTTAGCTCAACTCCGCCCTGCCTGCGCCTTTTCTAGAGAGAAGCCACACCTCCCAGAAAGACAGAAATGGGACCTTCACGTGAAGGTCCTAGTGTCACCATGCGCTTTGACCATCAAACAGTCCCCACCCGGTGGTGTTACTTGGGTCTGCCCTTTGAGAGGACGTGTTCTGGGACCCCATCAGTGACCCGACGTCACCCATGGAGCGTGGAGGTCGGGGTGGCACTAGGGCCAGCCTGCCTGCTGACTTCCACAGCTCACCAGCAGCGTGGCCGTGGTCAGGTCACGTAACAGCTCTGGAACCGTTTGGGAGACAGACTGCCTTCACAGATCCCCGTGGGCTGTTGTGTTCAAAACACAGCCCCGGCTCAGGTGGCTTCTCCAGGAAACGCGGTCGAGCTCAAACACGGTTCTCAGCCGTGTTTCTGCCAAGGACGCCAAGCATGAGTGCTCCGCTGGAGCACGCTGGCTGTGTTTTTGATTGGAGGTCTTTGGTGAGAAGCTTCGGAAGGAGTCTGAGACTCGAGGAAAACAAACAAGCAAACAAAAAGCTAGTTTGCTCTGAGTCAGTGAAAGCGTAGTATGCCAGAAGGCTCCATATAGCTGCTTAGAAATTTTCAGACCCACAAACAAACAAATTGCTGAACAGGTTCACTATTGGGTTATTTTTCCTTTTGTTGTTGAATTTTAAGAATTCTCTAGGCAGTATGGATACCAGACCTTTATCAGATATATGATTTGCAGACATTTTCTTTCGTTTTGTAGGTTGTCTTTTAATTGGCTTCCCCGAGTCCTCTGAAGCACAAAATCCTTTCAAACTGATGATGTCTAGTTCAGCTGTTCTCTCTCGTCGCCCGTGTTCTCGGGTCCTAGCGAAGAAACCATCGCCTGATCCAAGGTTGCTTGGTCACTGTTGACATTATCTTAAAAGGTTACATATACCTTTTATTTCTTCAATGCTGTCGGTATGATGGTTTTGCCATCTGTGGCTGGTAATTCCCTATGTGGAGGTTGCTGTGGCTCTCTCTACCTGCTGTCTGCTTCTTCTCCCGGCAGGCGCTCATGGGGTCCCGTGTTTCTCTGCGTGCGCGGCGGCCTGTCCATGTGCCGTTCGTGCTTCAGGTAGATGGTGTCGGAACTGAGTTGAATTGGAGGGCGCCCGACCTGTGTCAGAGGATTGGCTGGTGGTGTGTGTCGGGAGGGTGGGGGGGAAACACATATCAGAATTGGTGTCAGAATCGGAGGGAGGATTGGTATTTGCTTTTTCCAGACACCGTTAAACTAAATTCCCAGCTTGAGACTTTTTTAAAACCACCAAGCGATGGAGAAAGGAGCTGCAAAGTCTCATGGAGGCTGGCTAGTGTCAGGCACACTCCCCACCCAGCCTGCTCAGCGCCTGTTCGCCCCGAGGCAGCCCTCCTGCCGTCTTTGGGTAGAGTGGTCTCTTCCGGCTCCCCTCCCCTTCAGTGTGGACCTTTGGGTCCCAGCCTGCGGTGGGTGGGGTGGGGTGGGTGTCCTATTAGACTGACCTACTTCAGCAGGTCCTGGGAATTTGACTCCTTTTCACCTGTGTTGTCACTTAGCTGTGAGGTGACATCATGAGTCTGTGGGGACAGTTTTGGAGGCAAACACACCTGGGGTTCACCTGGGGTCAGGTCTCAGCTCTGCCACTTACCAGTTCACGACAACGCCCGTGAGCCTCCCCATCCTCGTGGGGAGAGTGGGCGCGAGTTCCCACCCGTGGCGGCCGCCCTTCCCCACGCTGCGCTCTGCACCTGCAGTTTGCGTTCGTACCCAGGTTTGGGTTTTGCACTGTCCACGCTGCATCCGGTCTCCTTAGTGTCCCAGAATTGCTGGGTGTCAAGCGTTTCCGACATCTTGATCCTGTCACCTGTCCTGTTAGCTCACCCCCCAAGAAGCTCTCGATTACCTTGTGCTTCTCCTGCCATCTGTGCGCTGGTTCTGATGGTTAATCACAGGGAGTGTGACCCGGGGGCTCGCCGGAGACCTCCCCCGGAGCTCACTCGCGTGCATCAGTCAGCACGGGGCAGAGCAGGGGGCCAGTCTGTCTTCCTCAGCGTGGGGCGGGGCGGAATATGTAAATGAGCACAGTCTTTGGGGAGGACAATTAGCAGTCATTAAAAACGCATATAGCATGTAGCCAGCAGTTCTACTGTTCAGGTGTGGGAGCATTGTTTAAAAGAGAAAAAAGCACCTGGAAGCCACCTCCATTTCCGTCAGTAGAGCAGTGATTATGTAAATGACGATACATTTATACAATGGAATGCTTAGCAGCTGGTAGAAAGTGAGGCAGAGAGAGATGTGATAACCACAGAAAAGTGTTTAAGATACAGTGTTAGACAGAAAAGCAAGTTCCAGATTGATTTGTACGATGTCATCCCCTTTCCTTAAAAACAACAGGAAAAGCTAAACATGCTTGACGATATGGCAAGGAAGTCCCCAAAAGGACACCGCAGCATTTCACAGCGACTTGTGGTGCGGGATGAAATGGGGGTCAGGAAAAGCGGCCGGACCTCTCTGTTCTTCGCTTGTTTTATACGTCTGTACATGAGTGACGCGTTTGATTTAAAAATGAACCGGCGCAGTTGCTAAAGAGAACGAGGCGGCTCTGTGAGCACTGACACAGCAGCATCCGTGCGACGTTTTCCTCAGCGAGAAACCAGATTTCACCACAGTATCTGCACTGCTCGTCTCCGTTGTGAAAACAAGTCACGCGTGTAGACACTCACTTGAATGTGTGTGTGTGTGTGTGTTGGTGTGTGTATGAGTGTGAACGTGCTGCGTGTGTGTTTGTGTGTGAAGTAAACATGTCTCTGTGAATGCGTGATGAGATCTAGGTCTATCCAAACCACTCCAGTACCTGGTTGTTAAGGGGGGTAAGTCGGGGCATGGACTTTTTTCCAGCAGTTTATATTTATGGCTACAATTTAAAAGATTTTAGTTTTAGTTTTTGGGGTTTTTTTTGGAAATCTGTCTTCTTGCCCCTGCTGGTGTGGCTTAGTGGACTGGGTGTCAGCCTGTGAACCGAAGGGTCGTCGGTTTGATTCCCAGTCAGGGCTCATGCCTGGGCTGCAGGCCACATCCCCAGTAGGGGGCATGCAAGAGGCAACCACACATTGATGTTTCTCCCCCTCTCTTTCTCCCTCCCTTCCAATCTCTCTAAAAATAAAATAAAGAAAATCTTTTAAAAAAAATAAAAGAAAAGAAAAAAGAAAATCTGTCTTCTTGAGTGCTAGTATTCTCTCAGCAATTTAACCTGGAAACTGATGCCAGTTTAAGTGTGTCCACTCATTAATCGAACTCACCTGACGGCGGCTCCGGGGCTCACAGGCGTCACGTAGAACTGTGGACCTGCTCTGTAGTCCGAGTGCTGTGTGGCCTCCCTGCTTAAAGTCAAGTGTCAGAGGACATTCAGATTAAAAGACAGTGTAATGTGTGGATTTTGACCAAGTTCAAAATATCTTGGCCAGATTCAATCTTCCTCCTTCACACCCACGAGTATCAGTGGGGTAAAAAAAGACAATAAAGGCAACTGAGGGCTCTCTGGGCCTTGGGATCCGATGCAGACGTGGTCCTGAGTTTCTGAGTCACAGGACTCCGTGGGCACATCCAGGGACGCGTCTGCAGCGCAGAATAATTCAGGTTCATTGCCCTCTGTAATTCCTTTTAGCAAATGATTATCTAGAAGGGTATAACATAAGTGCGGGTATTTGCGATGTTAATCTTCAGTTGTCTGGAAAATGTGTTCTTTGGAATCTTTCCCCCTAATTTTCTGGTTGATGTCCAACAGTTAACGTGCTCCTGAGCCACTATAGCCAGAAAGTGCTGCAGACAAGCCTTCCGTGTCCCTGAAATCCCCTGTAAAATAGGACACACTCAGAATGGGATTTATGGAAAAGTTACAACCACAGTTAGGTGCTGCCGCACCCACTCCGGAACTGCTGAAACACGGGGCGGAATGCAGAGAGTCGGTGGGGGGCAGCTCCTTTTTATTGGTGATAGTGTCAGCTGCGTGTCCCCTTCGGAAAACTGTCATCAGTACCTACAAACCAGAGCATCTGCAGCCCGTGCCCCAGGGTTATACCCGATAGAAATGAGAGCCATGTCCCCCAATAGACAGACCCAAGAATGTTCAGAGCGGCTTATTCCTCATAACCCCAAACTGGAAACAATCTATATATCTACCAGCTGCAGAGTCAACCTGTAAATGGTGGTGTCTGTACTGTGGACTGCGATATGGCCACGGGAAAGACCAAACTCCTACTGTACCAGTAACATGGGTGAAAGTCACAGACGTGACATTGAAGGACAAGAAGCCTAGCTCAGTGAATGCGCACAGCGTGACTTGATTCTGTGCCGTTCGAGAGTGGGTAAAGCAAATGATTCCTGGGTATAGGAGTCGGCATGGCAGGTGGTACCTGTTGGAGTGCCATTGAGTGCTGTCTGGGAAAATGAACAGGGGCGCCTTCTGGGGTGCCAGGTAGGGGTGATACACATATTTTTAAGTTATATAGCCGTTTAGGGGGGACAGAGCTTTGCCACCCCAAAATATGCCCCTTTGGGGATATTGATTGTTTTCAGCTGGTGATTTTTAAGAAAACAAAAGACTCAAGAAGAGCTTTTTACTCCCCTCTTACCTGCCTAGAGGAATTCAGTTAGCAAAGCCTGCTCCTGGGAGGGGCAGACAGCAAGGGACCTAGCAAGTCCGTCCCTTAGCTTGCCTTCTGTGTCCCGTTGTTTCTGGGGCGCCCAGCAAAAGTTTGCTCTTCCTCCTCTGCCTGTGATTGCCTCCCCTCCCTGTGAGGTCCAAGTCACCACCCCCTCTCTCTCCTTGGCTCAAGACGGCAAATAAGCCCCGGCTGGTGTGGCTTGCTTGGTCGGAGCATTGTCCTATGAACCAAAAGGTCATGGGTTTGATTCCTGGTAAGAGTACGTGCCTGGGTTGAGGGTTCAGTCCCCAGTAGGGGCATGTATGAGATCAGTGTTTCTCTTTCACATCGATGTTTCTCTCCCCCCTCTCCCTCCCTTCCCCTCTCTCCGAAATCAATAAGCACGTCCTCGGGTGAGGACAAAACAACAGCATATAAGCCTCAACTGCCCACTTGTCCTCGGTCCCCTAGCCTTAGGGAACCTCTGTATGTACATACGTAATACATTTGACTGTTTTCTCATGTTCATCTGTCCTTTGCTAATTTGACTATTAGACCAGCCAGAAGAACTCAGAGGGTAGAAAAAAAATTATTTTTCTTCCTCTAGAACATACACTTAAGACTGGTGCCCTTGACTGCCCATTTCTACTGCATGTCATCAGGAACTCGAACTCATTCTTAGAGGCATTCCTCTGGGGGCCTGGGAAGAGGGTCTTTTTTTTCCCCTTAGTTTCCATTTCTGTTGTTGGTTCCTGTGTATATTCTCATCTTTGCACCTCGTCATGTGCTTTAACAAGGGATGGGAAGTGCCTTGCTCTGCGAGACTCACAACTTTTTTGGTGTTGGGCTTTTTTTCCCACTTTAGTAAGTATTCAGTGAAGATAAAAGTTAAATGGGTAACTTTTTGATCATTAAGAAAAGAACCCCTAGTTGGGTGGAGATACAGGCATGCCACTGGCCAGAGTGCCAGCTGTCACTCTGAGCCGCTGTCTTACTCTGCTCTGTAGCTGGCAGTTCGCACCTCTGCGGGGGGCGTGGGGGAGGGACTGCAGAAAGTGTAGGATCTGGGATTGTTTCTATGCCCTTGACCCCCCCTTGGCAGTCTGTGAAGTCTGTAGACTCCTTAGAATCATGTTTTCAAATGCGCAAGACAAAATACCTAGAATCACAAAGGAAATCAGTTGTATTGAAATAGTTATCAAAGAGAAGGGAGGGGTCAGTCACAAAACATGTGAGTGTCCCATGGACACGGACAGGGGTGTGGGATCGACTGTGGGAGTGGGGGCTGGGCGGAGGAGGGGAAGGACGTGGGGCAACTGTGATGGAATGACAGTGCTAATTTTAAAATTTTTTTTTAAAGTTATCAAAATGATTTTTTAAAACCCAATATATGATACTGTAACATACATGCTTTTAAAATTAGTGCATTAAATAACAAACCAAGCAGCAAGTTTCATAACTATTGTAATTTTGAACAGTGAAGAGTATAAACAGTATTTCAAAATATCTGCAATCACTTTCATGAGTTCTGAAAATAACTGATTTTTTTATGATGTGGTTATCGGAGCTTTATTCCACTGTAGGTTTTTGCGTATGTTCATGATTGAATGAAATACTAAAGCTTAGTTAAAAGTTGGGGAAAATAAAGATTTTTTTTTTTTGCCCCATCCAAGTTCATGTCCTCCCTGGATTCTGTCAGAGCCCCTGGTATTGAGCAGTGATTCTCAAAGCTCAGTGTTCATCAGAATCACCCGCAGTGCTGGTGAAACATGCGGGTCCTAGGACCCTGCCCACAGAAAGCCCAAGGAGGTATAGAGCAGGTCCAGGGTGCACATTTAAACAAAAGCAGAAGCCCTGAGCTGAGATCGGGGCCGCAGCTACCTCAGAGAAGCCTCGCTGTGCTGGGCCAGTGTTGGAGGCTTGAGAGTCCCCTCTCCAGGTTCTGCTGGTGCTTCCGAGGATCCAGGGCCTTGGGACCACGGCACCAACCACTGTGGGGCCGCTCTGCTGTGTGAGGCCAGCTGCCCGCTTACCCCAGCCTGTGTCTGGCCAGCTGGTGCCTATGGCTTGGCGGCAGCTCCCAGGGTCATGCATCACTGCGTGCTGCACAGTGGCGTGGCGGGAAGAACTGCGGCCGGGAGTGCTGCATGGTTCGTGGCTGTGAATGAATGGCTGTCGATAATGAATCATCCGGAAAGTCTCCAGGGAACAAAATCCAATTGCCCGCCCTTCCTGAGTCACAGCAAAAGGTCAGAGTTAAGAGGCAACATCTCGAACAGGTGACAACGTTAGCGTCACCAATAAGGGACAGATGGAGGTCTTGAAACACGATAAGCTGAGAAGGACGGCGTCACTTTTGTAGTGTTCCGACTGGGTATGCAAAGTCGGACTCTGATCACGGGGACAAACCAAAAATGAGCCACGCTTTATTAAGAAAAAGGGGGCGGCTGGTGTGC
>PVJI01023131.1:0-23645 GCA_004026765.1 Micronycteris hirsuta
TTTTTTTTTTTGATTCTTTTTTCTTCTTACTCTTGTGATTGGTTGTTTTTTGCTTCCTTATATTCCAAGTCACTGATCTGATTCTTGGCTTCATCCACTCTACTGTTGATTCCCTATAAATTGTTTGTTATTTTAATTAATGTATCCTTCATTTCTGACTTTTTTTTTTTTGTGCTGTTGAGGTCCTGACTAAGTTCTGTGAGCATCCTTATAACAAGTATTTTGGAAGGCAGCTATGCTCACCACTATACCACCAACGCCAACCTATAACAAGTATTTTGAACTCTGTATGTAATAGATTGCTTGTCTCCATGTTATTTAGTTCTTTTTCTGGAGTGTTGTTCTATTCTTTCATTTGGGCCATGTTTCTTTGTCTCCTCATTTTGGCAGCCTCCCTGTGTTTCTTTCTATGTATTAGGTAGAGCTGCTTTGACTCCGTGTCTTGGTAGTGTGGCCTAATGCAGTAGGTGTCCTGTGGGGTCCAGTGGAACAGCCTCCCCATTACCCAGGCTGGGTACTCAAGGTGTGCCCACCATGTGGGTTGTGACACCTCCTTGTTGTAGTTGAGCCTTGATTGCTATTGGCAAATCCAAGGTCAGTGATTGACTGTGTCCTGTCCGGGGTCACACGGCATAAGCTGCAAAGCAATCTGCAGATGGCTGCTACCTGTGCTGGGTTTGGAGGTGTCCAGGGAGGCCAAGCTGTGAACCAGGCTGGCTACTGCTAGTACTGGGCCTGGGACAACTTAGTGCGAGGTATGAACTTAGTGCGGGGCTCACTGAAGCCAGCTGCTGCTTGTTTGGGAGATTTATCTTGCTTCACTTTATTGCACTTCACAGACGTGTTTTTAACACATTGAAGGCAAGACTTTCCACCATCAAAAAGATTACGACTTGCTTTATTGCAATACTTGCTTTACTATGGTGGTCTGGAATAAAGCCTGCAATATCTCCAAGATATCCCTGTATTTTTTAAACCTGAATACTCACTCTCATTTTAAAATCCAGCTACATTAAAACTTTTTAAGCATGTCTTGAGCTTGATGACATTTCTTTCCTTATTCTGTCACACAGGCCCTCAAAGTGATTATGTTTCAATGCATATTTGTACTTCCTCACTTATTAGCATTTCATTTCCTAGGTCTTTCTTAGTCTTCCAGAACTCAGTGAAAGTTTTAATTTCTATACTCAGTGTAGATTCTGAAAGACTTTTGTGGTTTCCCTGATATGTGACTGAAAGGCCCAGCTTAAACTGTTTCTTCCCTGTGCATTGATTTTCCTTTCAGAGCACACTCAAGTTGATAAATATATAACTGATAAATAATGTATAACTGATCCTAACATCTGAGTGAAGATTTCTGGGATTGGTGGAACAAATGGTAGTGGAAGATGTTTTTATCATTTGAATTCTTTTTCAAAAGTCTAGTGCAACTAGGCCTGTCCAGTGGTTTATCTTGTAATTTAAGTGACTTTACCACCAGCCTTTTCCAGACGATTTCTTATGTGTTAAACAACCAGAAGTGGGCATGTAGTTATTAGCGTCTCCTCAAATCCCAATCTGACCTGTTGCTTCCTTGGTTGGTTAAACTACATTTGGAAGTATTTAAAAATCTTGCAAAGAATTACAGATGTGTCACAGATAGTTATTTTGGCTATAGCATTAAGATGCTTTTACAAGGAGGATAAACGCTGTTTGGGCCAAGGCATCAGAGAAGCTTGCAGTTTTGGTTCAGCTCTGATTTTTTCCCTTGTTTTACACATGATGGGAGACATCTGATGCTGCACACAAGAGCAAGTTCCATACGGGAAATTCTTCTTGGTACTTTTAAACCCTAGGAAAATATATTCTGTCTCTACTCATTATACTTGGATCTATAATGGTGGACAATCCTGTAATTTATAATCATAAATGTTTCTTCTTATTACTTGTATACAACAAATCAACTGGCTCTTAAATATTTTCTTCCACAGGTTACTTCTCTAGTTGCTAGATCCAAACTGTACATGGGAAATCCCATTCAAGAGATGACCAGAAAACAAGACCAAAAAGAAATCTTGCTTCTCTTCTTGCGTTGTCGTTTTTGTTCATCCCCGATGCGCTTCTATCAGGAATTATGAGAGCTCGATATGAGCAACTGAAGGTGTGTAGAGTTATGAAACTGCTTATGCCTAAAGGAAGTTTAAAATTGATTCAATTTTGAAATGTGCAAATTATTATAGTAATTATGATTTGACGAAACCAAAGAACAGGGATTTGTTCAACAGGAGAAAACAATATTTTGAGTAAGTAAAGGTATCAAAAACTTGTCTTGCTATTTAATATCAAAAACAACTTTTTATGTAGATTAGCTATCAGTGATGGTTTCCAAGATTCCAGACTACATTTCTAAATCATTGTAAACATAATAACATAATCAGGATTTCTACCAGACTATGATCTCCTTAAAGACAGAGATCCCTCAATTCTAGTAGTTTCCCAATAAACAAATGTGGTAAGTTTTCATTTGGAAAAGAAAATATAAGAATTAAAAATAAAAGAGTCATGCTGGTTTCTCTGACCCTCAGATGCAATGGCAGAGAATGGATTGTTTCTGGAGAAATGAAGCCCTGAAGACCAATCAGGTCTCCCTGGTGGCGGTGGCAGGGATGACTTACCCCAGTGCTCCAGAGACAGATATGTAGCTAAATGTGGCAAAAGCGGTTTATCTCACACAAATATGGGACTAGTAGAACCTTGTGCCAGTTTTTGAAAATTAAATTCTTTCTTTGTAAAGAGGGAAATTAAACCACATCACTTTAGTCATTTACTGGAACATGCAGGGGCCCATGTGGAGCTGCTCCCCTGTCTGATCGCAGAGACGCACGGCGGGGCTCTCCACAGCACGCAGCTTCCTGCCGCGGCTGATCGTGGCCGGCAGCCCCGGGGGCACAGATGTGAGGTGAAACCCTCATATTTCGTCTTCAAAGCTGAGGGTCCGGTGTGAAGACATTCAAGGGAAAGCCGCAGGTAGAAATGCAGACCCTCTGGGGAAAGGAAAATCACAAGTTATCAGCCCACAAATGATCAGGTTGAATATTTCTTTCATAACTACAGTGTGGTAACACAAACACTGAGCAAGACTCTATAAAGACTCCAGATGATTATGTAGAAATTGAAAAATCTGTGTCTGTGTGATTTGATCATAAGTCTAAAAGGAAATTGTGTTAATTCTTAGTTTTATTTTTATTTTATTTTATTTATTTTATTTTTCTACCAAGAGAAACATCAAGTTGGCTGAGTGTAAGACCTATGAGATTTCTGCTCAATGAAGACAGTAGAATAAATTTTTGAACATACTAAAAACTGTAACGGATATATACTATTTTTGCTGGCCCAGCATTCATTTCCCATCTACTGGAAAAAGTACCCCAGTTTTCCTGTGGGGAACTAGATTCCCTACCCTTGGCCAAGTGTCCAGATGAGGCTCTGGAACATGAAGAATGTGACCCTGATTTTCCTAGGTTATAATGTTTCTTTCAGGGAAAGGTGCCTGTTCCCACTGCCAATCAAAGTGAATTGTTTGGGTTCTTAGTTGAGCTTTCTAAAAGAGATGCTTTTTATTTTCTGCTAGACTTGATCATGAAAGGCACAAATTATCTGTCTTACCGTTTTGTGGAACCTGAGAGTAAGCCATCACTTTAGGGGACAGGGAGAGAAGAAGAGAACCTGGTTATGCTGAGAAGTTTGAGCTCTGGGCTCAAGTTACATATGGATGTTTAACCCACGTGATTCAATAAATACCTAACTTGCTAAATTAGCATCAGGAAGGTGTCTATTATGCAACAGAGGGTGATTTAACTAATATAGCAACTGAATTCAAAGCAGGCTCCTATTCTCATGCCCCCTTGAACAGAATGAAATGTATGTGGATAAACTAAAACAAAAATGATCAGGTTACTATGCTTCAGAAACAGTCACGCAAGTATATGATTGTATTAAAAGCTGGTGCCAGCAAAAGTGAAAGTGACCGATCTGAAGTCGATATTGACACAAGCGTTTATGGGATACTGCTCTTGCAAAACCTGTTTAATAAAAGATGTTAGTTTTTAATAAAAGATGTTTAAAAATTTTTTTTTAATTTGAACATGAGGAAAACACTATTTCCCACCTCTGTAGGGCTTCCTTCTTCTCTCATTTATAATTCTTATTCCAAGATCCTTTGTAAAATAATTGATTATGGTTTAATTTCCCTAAATTGTGGAAGACTAAATAATTGTCTGCTGGGAACAACCTCTCATGATGCAATTTTTGGGCTTAACAGCTTTACTTGGAACACATCCTGTGTATGTTCTTAAGGAAAAAATATGAAAAATATTTTTTGAGACTAATCTAAAAATGTTTTGAGTATATTCTCACACTTGAATCAAATTAACTAGATACAGAATTCTGGATTAAAAACAAGTTCCTTTCATAATTTTGGAGACATTACTCCATTATCCTCCATTTTTAGTCATGATGCTAAGAAACATAATGCCATTCTTGTCCCCAGTCTTTGGCCTTTGACCTGTACTCCAACACCCATCCTCACCATTCATAGTGACAAAAACCAAACCTCCGTCAGATGCTTTTGAGTCTTCTTGGTGATGAGGCCTCATCCTTGGGCTCTGCCATTGCCCCTTTTGGTCCAGTTTTAGTAAAGTCCCTGCTGGGTGAGCAGTTCAGTGAAAATTACCCAGCCCTGATATCTGATAGAGTTCCTCGTCTTTCAACTTTGGTATCCTACCACCTTGATATCTGATTAAATCCTTATCCCCCATCCTTGATAACTTATAACCTTTGCTTGCTCTCAGCAATAATCTTATAAAGTCACTTTAGCCAGAATCCCTCCTTATTCCTTTTGTTTTCTCTTAGTAATTTTCTATCTGCTCACCCTCACCCTGTTCCTTGGCTATAAATTCCTACTTTTGCTTGTTGTATTCAGACATGAGTTCAATCTCTGTCCTCTACTACAAAAACCCATTGTCATAGTTTCCCTTAATAAAGTCTGCCTTACCATCTTTAATAAGTGTCAGGATAATTTTTTTCTTTAGCAACAAGCAGTCCCTTAATTCCTCATTTTCAACACAGCACATTGCTCTCACTGCTGAGTCCAGAGTGTCTCTGTGTCCCAAGCCTTCTTTAATTCAATTTCTCTAGAGAGTACATTTCTCTTCTCTTGAAGGGATAGGGAAGAGAACTCACCTGGCACAATATAAAGAAGGCATATTGTATGTAATGAATTCTTACACAGTCTCATCCTTTTCTCTGTCTCCCAAGGTCCTGGGTGCCTCCCGTTCCTGAGCGTTGTAGGGTTCTAAAGACCCCCTCAGTCTGCTTCTCTCCTGTATCCTTCTTCGCAGGTTTCAGCTTTCTTCATGCAAGTCCTTCACCCCTTCCCCATCCACTGTCCATCTTAAGTTTTGATGAAAACATCTTGTTTGTCATTATCTCTTCCATTTTCTTTGTCCTTTGGGTTTATAGTGTTTTTTATTCCTTGATGTTATGCTAAAGGTATTTCAGGAGATCAATCCATGCAATCAAAATACTATTTTATGTGAAAACTCCTATTTGCTAATAAAAAATAACTTTATGCATATATCTGTTTTCACGAAGTTCACAGAGGATGTGGACTGTGGTTGAAATCTATTGGATCTCTAGTACCCCAAACATTGAACTTTGCATTATAACCCCAACAGCCTTTATCATTGATAGGTTAGTTTCTTTTTAGTCCTCACCTGAGGATATGCTTATTGATTTTAGAGAGAGACGAAGAGAAAGAGAGAAACAGTGATGAGGTGTCTCCCATATGTGCCCTGACTGGGGATCAAACACACAACCTAAGTATGTGCTCTGACCAGCAATTGAACCTGTGACTTTTTGGTGTACAAGATGACACTCCAACCAACTGAACCACCCCACCAGGGCATTGATGCATTTGTTTTACAGATTCTGAGCCTCATACTCTCACTCACCATGTTCCTGTAAAATATGTAATATGAGAAAGGGACAGAGAAGGTATGTGTGCACAAGCATGTATGTGTGTGGTATATGTGTCTGAACTAGAAATAAAACTTACTCCCTACCTGTAAGCAGTCTATTATTTATTTCAAGACACAAAACTTCTGTTCTTGAATGTTAAAAAGAATATGATAACTTGATAGGAATAGGGTAACAATAAAGAACACAAGGTGAAGTTATTTGCCGAAGAGACATTAGGGTTTATGTTCAGAAGCAAGGCAGATCTTCCTCTGACTGAGGTGAAATTGAAAACTTTCGTAGAGGGTGGGATTTGAGCAAAGCCTTAATGGACGGATAGACTTAAGCCTATTTAAATTCTAGACTAATGTGTCAAAAACTGGCATGTATTCATGACATCCACTTTCCTAATCCCCTTATTTCCTGTCCTGGGCACATGGCTGGACTATGTTTCTGGGTTAGGTGGAAACATAAAATGCTGATGGAAGTGCTGCTCCCCATACCTGCCTACCCCTGAAAATGGTGGTCTTTTGGCACCAGGGACTGGTTTCATGGAAGACAATTTTTTCCACAGCCGGGGGAAAGGGGGATGGTTTTGGGGTAAGTCAAGGGCATTACACTTATTGTGCACTTTATTTTTGTTATTATATTGTAATATATAATGAAATAATTATACAACTCACCAGATGCTAGTGTTAGCATGTGGGCTTACCAAAACCATGACTGAGACAAGTGCTCGGTGTGGGAAAGAGGTGTGGACGGAAGTGGTAAATAGAATAAGAAGTGGGCCATGTGCAGACTAAAATAAGTGTCGGATTCTGGCTTAAAGCCTGACACCAAATGCAGCTGTCCAATTGAAGTACATCAACTCACTTGCCACTCTAAAGCCTGCCACCAGATGCAGCTTAATTGTCACTTGCTACTCACTGATAGAATTTTGATATGAGTCTGCAAGCAATTGATCTAGTACGGTCTCTGTGCAGTCAAACCTCTCTGCCACTAATAATCTGTATTTGCAGTGGCTCCCCAGCACTAGCATCACCGCCTCAGCTCCACTTCAGATCACCAGGCATTAGATTCTCATAAGGAGCCTGCAACCTAGATACCTCAAAAATGCAGTTCACAGTAGGGTTTGTGCTCCCGTGAGAATCTAATACCTCTGCTGATCTGAAAGGCAGTGGACTTCAGTCAGTAAAGTGAGTGATGGGGAGTGGCTGTGAATACAGATGAAGGTTTTCTCCCTTGCCAGCAGCTCACCTCCTGCTGTAAAGCCCAGATCCTAATAGGCCACGGGGAGTTGGGGACCCCTACCTTAAAGTACTTCTCACATGATGCTGTGTTCTCCACCTTCCCTAGGCTTGGTCAGTCTTCACACTCTCATTCCTGTTCAAGCTGGCAAATGGTTATAAACCTCCACATTCTACTGTCTTCTTCCCTAGTAAGACTTGTGGTTTCCTGCTGTCTCCTGGCTTCCTCACCTCATGACCCCTAGGGCATGGCCTGACATGAATGGAAAGTGGTAGTAAAATATTCAGTCATCCAGTAGGAACTTAACAGGTGGCACGGCAGCATGAAATTGGAGATGCCAATTGAGCTCCACTTTGAACATTTTTCTGGATTTTGAATCCCTGAATTTACAGACATGGTTCTAGAAAGGGTGGTTTACACTGACTTTGGAGTGCATCATTTGACTGAAGCAAAGTTTTGTTTGTTGAGCTGATAATGAGCTGTCCTCTTCAAGGAAATTCCACTGTTACAAATCCTTAGTGTTTTAGCACTCACCAACTGCATGGACTGAAGCAGCTTTTAAGCCTGTAGAAGCACCTTGGCTGCAGAGGTTTGTTCCCTTGGTAAGAATGACCACATGCTGTGACCATCTGAGTACCAGAGGCAATGAGGCCCTTACGATTTGTGGCAGCTACAGAGTAAATCTGACCTGCATGACGGGTAAGAACGACTTGATGGAATAAATGTTAAAGTGCAGACAGTGGTAGGCAATGCCCAACACTCAGTGTCCACTGCTCACTGCATACGGTAATGAGGGCATGAGGAGAACGAGATTCGTTTGGTTCTTCCATACAGCCTACTCTGTTTCAGCAAGCCAGCTGTGTATAGCTCTTAATTCAGTCAGTTGTTTTCATATTAATTAGCTCCTGCAGGGTGAGTTTTCTTCCCCCACCATCACGATGAAAATTTTAATCTGTCTTCTCAATTTGTAATGTTAAGAAGAGTCACATCATGGGTTGCGTTTTCAATCCACTGTGCACAGATTGCTTCCAATGACAGAAAGACCCAAGGGCTGTAGAGCTTCAGAAAGAAAAATCCAAGGATCTTTTTTAATATTGCATAAGCACAAATGGGATTTTTTGCTTTAGCATCCTATAAGAATGGGGGTGATCATATTGATTTGAAGGAAACATAGGAATGATTTTGCCAGAATCCATTGAACTCATCTTCTGTTACGCAGGGAATGTTCTTTATTCCAGATGCTTGGAATTAATTCCACATTCAAAGCCTGTTTTCTAGAGAAAGAAAGATAGGCTTCTTTTTACATTTTTAAAGGGTTGAAGGTGGGGAAGTTTCTTAATTTATTTTCTTGGAGAAAACAAAATACAACAAGGAGGCAGTATAATCCCCTTTAAGGATTTATTGAAATGTCAAATTCTGGGGGACTGAAGCTGTATAAGGAAAATGAATAAACAGCAGATTAGCATTTAGACAAGATTCTTTCATTGTTTGACTATAGAAAATAATGCTGAATAGAATTAATTTAGAATTTGGCAGGATTTTGAATAGTGGAGGTAAAGCATGCAAATAATTGAGTAAATTTGAATCTTGTAGGAACACTTACTGGAATAAATTAAGGAATAGGATGATGACAAAGATTCTTTTGGAGACTCTAAGTCCAAAAACAAGAAAGTAAGAATTTTATACTTTTAAATGGTTTTCTGGAATTTAAAAAGAGAGCAGGTTTCTTTTTATTTTAAAATCAGGACTATTTTTTTTTTTAACATCACTGCAGTTGAGAACTAAAATTCATTATCAGTAATGACCACTGAAAACCGTAATTTGTTAGAGAGTTGTCCAGGCTGGAAGTAAAATGATTTTCAACCCTGCGTGCCTAATTTCAGTGAGGAGTGGAAAAGGAATGACCCTGTAATTAGTTATTTGGAATCTTCAGATTGCTTTAGATAAAAAAAGGGTACATTATTTTTAATAGAAAGTTTTCTTGTAGATAAGGATCTATCCAGATAATTTAATTACTGTAGTTTATTGAGCATAAACTGCGGACACTTCAGCTATTTTCTCTACTCTCATTTAGGTCTAATTAGAACTAGATGGCCTATTTAAATGTATATATGCAGAAGTACTTATATTTAATGGAGAAAGTTAAAAATAGCCTAACTTAGGAAGCCATTTATTTTACTGCTGAAGACTCCATATTGTGCCATGACTTGATCAGAGCATGCAACTGGAGTTAATTATATTCATTTTCCCTCCTCTATGGTATGACCTCATGGGGCATTTTGGGCAAATTCCTTCACTATGTGTCTTGAGATGCCCGAGTCTATTATATTATTCTTTGTATAGAAAATAGTGGTTCATTTTTATTTCCCAGGCACCCTATCTAGTAGAAGAGTCTGGAGAGAAAGAACGTGGGGCTTCCCTGAATAGTGTCCAGAGTAAATGGCCAGAGGACTTAACGCGAGGACCGTGTGCCGGTAGGAGAGCAGCCACAGAAACAGAACTCCAGCTGCCCACCAGAGAGCTACTCAGGTGTGAAGTCACGGTCTCAAGGACATTGCCTTATTTTTGCGTTCCTTACTCTCCTTTCTTTTTAGTTTATTTGAGTAGTTACCTGTGATGAGGGTGTCTTTGCTCTATTTCCAGAAAAAGAGGGTGGGGGGAAGCATGGGCTGGGGAGTGGAGGAGCCCGGGCTCCGGCGGTGGGTGTGGTTAACAGAGAGCCCTCATGTTTCATCTGCAACCCCAGTTCCTTAAGAAGAAAACAGCTTACGAAAACGTGTTTGACCTTGTGCGCACAGCTCCCGCACGACCTTACAGCCCTAAATATGGCACACATGGACCACTGTGCGCCAAGCAGTGAAGGGGATGGCAGGTGCCACTTGCTTTCTCCTCCGCTTTTCCTCTCTCCCAGCCGCCTTCTCTTCCCGACTCTCCCTCTTCCCCACCCTTCTCTTTTCTAACTTTCCTTTCTGCGCTTTCTGCACTTCTCTTCACCAACCAAATGGCTGTTTTATGATGTATATTTGATTTTCTATAAACATTTAATAAAACTTGCCACTTATTAAACCAGCTCTCTTCAATGTATTTGTCATTGAGGTAATATCCAAAAGTGAATTAGGGAGAAAAAAAGATGAGATCCTTCAAATCCATTTATCTCACCACCTAATCTCATACTACAGTCTATATTTCTTGAGTGAAATTTACATTATTTAAGCATGATCGTTGTTATTTGAATTTATAGATCTTCTAAAGCCATGAGTAGAATTTAACACCTATCACGTTAGTGTGGATCCCTCAGCATAAAAAAAAAAAAACGCCTTTTAAATTAGGACATTTTAAAGCTCAATGGTTTTTCCTGAGGATGTTTGAACATGAGGTAATTACATATATTTTGCATGTATATTAGATTATTTAAATGTTGAGTGTAAAATTGAGAACATATTTAATTTCCTTGAGTACATTCAGCAGCACAAAACAATTAAAAAAGTTTGCGAGGATAACAGATTTCTTTCTTCTGTGATCTGAAGGAAACTGTTGCTTGAATGTGTATTGCTACTAAATGCTGGCCAAACAGCAGATGATTTACTGTGAATGGTCTGATGACTCACCCTCTGATGTTGAGCATGAACATGACCGACCTCCCTTTGGAAGGGGTGTTTTGATGTTATAACGAAACGCTTCTCAACCATTCACACAATCCCTGTCACATCAGTGCAGCCACTTAACATTGTGTCTTTTTCTCTCTGGCGTCTATGTGCCCTCAAATAGTGAGAGAATCTCTAATCCTGAGTAGCCTTGGGGGAGGCAGCATCCACCTCTCAATATGCAGATGTAAAGGGTTAGCGAAGTCCTTTCTTCCCTGATCCTGGTAGTAGTGTGTGGACGTAACCTACACTAAGCTTATTGGATGCTTCTGCAAGGACTGTAAATTTTGAATGAGTAAAGAAAAGGCAGCTGGGGTTCCTTCACAGAAGTGGCAGTGGCAGAGGGTGCCGTAGTCGTGGTCTCCTGACAGATTATTTCTGCTAAAAATGGTGGCTCCGCTCTTAGCTTTTTGGATTTTCAGAGATATTTATTTTATAAGCCTTATCATTAAGTTCACATCAATTGTGTGAGTCAGTACGCTTCTAATAATCTTGTTTTTGGTAAATAAAGTAAGATTTAGTATCTGTGGTAGATACAAATACTGGTGTCAGTTCTTAACCTTCCTTGTATTTAAACTTTTTGCCATGTGACTCTGCCGTTCTTCCTGTTAGAAGTGGCATGTCCTTCCTCATGTCTTCACTTTAGGTTTGGTCATGAGCTTGCTTTATCCACTGGGATGGGGTGGAAATGCTGTGTCAGTTCTGAGTCTAGACCTTAGGAGGCATCACATTTCTGCCTGCCTTCTTGTGCTTCTGCTGTTGCTATGAGAAAGCTTCCTTAGGTACCTCCTGCTCCTCTCCATGTGTCTCAGAGTGAACACACATGGAACAGACAGACCTCAGTCCAACCTGCAGTGAGAAGCAAAGCCCACCTTCACCCACGACTTCAATCAGCATCACCTAGCCAAGCCCAACCTCGATTAGCTGACCATTAAGAGAACCCAGGTGTGAGTGCATCCGGCTGAGGTTAACAGAACTTAAAGTCTAATGCTAACCTGCTGATTTCTGAGAATTACATTGTTTTTGTTTTATGCCACTGAGATGTCATGTTTGTGTTTTTCAGCTCACAATAGTTAACTGATACATATCTGTTATGTGCAATTGAAAATATTCCAAGTGGTGGAATATATCAATGTCAAAAATATGAAGGAAGCATGTGAGTATGTGTGTAATGATGTGACTGATCCTATTCTAGTTCTGTGGGGTAAATCCTCTCCAGCCTTAGCAACCATATTTTCCTATTTTCTTTCCTGTTGGAATAAGCACATAACTTAGTCTTCACACCAATGAGATCTCTGAGATGTCTTCAGTGTGTGTGTGTGTGTAAAAGGTTTTTTTTTTCCTTTCTGATAACAAGGGATGCATTGAAAGAGATGTTTTCATCTCCTTTTCTCTTCACGCCTGGAGCTGAGGCAGCCATATGTGTCCATTGGGGAACACCTGAGCACATAACAGGGAATGAACCTGTGTGTGTATGTCAATGAACCACTCCATTAAACAACTCTGGATGGTTCTACGTCTGAGCTATTTGCCATTGAAAGTATCTTGACTGATATGGATGTGGTATGCATGTATATAGGAGCACGAGGAAAATAAGTTTGGGTGAAAAGAAAATAGTTCAAGTTATCCCTCATGAAACTGTAGGCACATGGTGTCGTGTGTGAAGTAGTATGAAGTGGAGGTCAGTGACAAACAGCCCGTATCTACCTGGCTTTTTTTCTGTACTTCCAGCCAGAGTTGTATTTGTTCTGTAGGGATCACTAGCAAATGATGGGAGATATACCTTCATTGCTGACCCTTTTTGCAGTGTCCATATGTACAACACTCTGACCCATAAAACACTTATCTTGCCTATACTTTCGGAAAACAGTGAATATTTGGCAGGTCAGACGGGCTCCCTATCTCATCTGTAATCAGAGAGAATGTGTTTGAACTTAATTTTGACTCAATTCTGATGTCCAGGCTGTATCCCAGACCAATGAAATCAGAATCTCTTGGGTTGGGAACCAAGTGCATATTTTTAAAGCTTCCTAAATAAATTCCATTATGCAGCCAATATTGAAAACTATTGTTTTAACCTCTGTTTTCCCATGAGTGAATCAAACCCCAAATCAAATATGTAGATAAAGGGGATAAAAGGCATAGACAACTAGAGACTATGGAAGTATTAATTATCTATTGTTATATTAAAAATTACCCCATAGTTTAGCAGCTTAGAAAAACAGCAACCCTTGTTATTCCCGATTGTATGGATTGAGAATCTGGGATGAGCTTAGCTGAATGGTAATGCCTAAGGGTCGTCCACGCAGCTGCGTTAAGTTGTTAGCCAAGCCTGCAGGTGTTGAGCACAGCACTGGAGAGTCTGTGCTCAAGAAGGCTCATCACTTGGCTGTTGGCAGGAAGCATCAGTCCCTTGCCAAGTGGTTTTTTCCCTACAGCTGCATGTGTGTCCTCAAAACATGGCATCTGGCTTCCCCTAAGTGACTAATTCAAGAAAGAGGAGTGGAATCTCTGATGTCTTTCATGATCTAGCCTCTGAAGTCACGCACCAGCATTTCCACAGTATCCTACTGGTTACACAGGTCAGCCCTATTCAATGTGAGAGGGGAACCACAAAGGTCTTTATACCAGGAGTTTGGAATCATTGGGGCTATTGTGACTACTACAATGGTATAAAAGTGAATAAATAATCTTTCCTTATCTCAAGGCTGGATGACTGGTAGGCTGAGGATGGAAACCCAGCCTCGAAGAGCCTTCATCAGAATATAATACTCTGTAGAGCAACCCTATCAATTTCTTAAACACCAGATGGCTGGGCAGAGCCTTTGGATTATGTTAAAGGACATTATTCAAAGACGCAATTCCCTTTAGGGAAGTCCAACTCTGCTGGTGCGTGAACTAATTTTGTTCAGATTCAGATCAGCTGCAACTAGCAGCTGATGCCTACCAAGCAAATAAATAAGATGTTAGCTTCATTAGTACTGATTCTCCTGAAAATGAGAAAACGTAAGATAACTACCAGTTGTGTGGAGCTATTGAAGAGCCCTCTGATGTTAAGAAGCAGGACAGTCTCAATTATTTGAAATTGGATATTTTCCCTCACATTTTGCTCTTTTTGGGTATGCAAAACTAAGGGTCTTCAACGCAGTCTTTAGCTCTCTGTCTTTTCTACAATCCTTCACTTCCAGAGTCTTTACTTTATCCCAACCAGTTACCATTTATATGCTGATATTGCCAAATTTCTATTTCTGGTCCAGATTTCATCTACCAAATGCCAGACTTTCATAGCCACCTGTTAGTTGGTATCTACTCTTAAATGACTAATGGGAATCCAATATTATTTTTCCAAAACCAAAAAATTTTAAAATATTTTATTTATTTATTTTTAGAGAGAGGGGAAGGGAGGGAGAAAGACAGGGAGAGAAACATCAATGTGTGGTTCACTCTTGCAAGACCCCTACTGGGGACCTGGCCCACAACCCAGGCATGTGCCCTGACTGGGAATTGAACCAGTGACCCTTTGGTTCGCAGTCCAGTGCTCAATCCTCTGAGCCACACCAGCCAGGGCCAAAAACAAAATTTTTAAAATTAAAAACATTAATTGAATTTTTCAGGTTTATGGATATAACTGAAATTTAATATTGTATAAATTTAAGGTATACAATGTGATGATTTGATACACATGTATATATTACAACATGTTTACTATAATAAGGTTAGTTAGTATATCCTTCTCCTCACATAATTATCATTTTTTTGGTTGTTATGTTGAGAATATTAAAGGTCTACTCTCACAGCATCTTTCAAGTACATAATACAGTATTAACTGTAGTTACTATGCTTTACATTAGATCCCTGGAACTTATTCATTTTATAGTTGAAACTTTGTACTAAATGTTTGACCAACATCTCCCCATTTTCCCACCTCTTAACCCCTGGCAACTAATAGTCTACCTTCTGTTTTTATGAGTTCAATGTTTTTAGATTCTACATATAAGTAATATTACATAGTATTTGTCTTTTGCTGACTTATTTCACTTAGCATAATGCCCTCAAGGTCCATCCATGTTGTTACAAATAGTTTACAATATAGTATTCCATTGCATACATATGTGTATATATATGTATTGCACATGTTTTCTTTATCCATTCATCTGTTGACAGACACTTAGGTTGTTCCCATGTCTCGCCTATTGTGAGTGATGCTGCAGTGAGCATGGGAGTACAGATGTCTCTTCAAGGTAGTGATTTCATCTCTTTTGGATAAATACCCAGAAGTGGAATTGCTGAATGACATGGTAGTTCTATTTTTATTTTTTAAAGGAATTTCCATACTGTAAAACCAAACTCATAATTTCCCTACACTTGTCCTCTGT
This sequence comes from Micronycteris hirsuta, assembly GCA_004026765.1. NCBI lineage: Eukaryota > Metazoa > Chordata > Mammalia > Chiroptera > Phyllostomidae > Micronycteris > Micronycteris hirsuta. Next base: position 15,263 of record PVJI01023131.1, read on the forward strand.
TATCTTCTCTTTTTTCTGGTATCTGGCAATTTCATTCTTTCAGTTGATCAGGTGAAAATTTGGAGTCATCCTTGACCATCCCCCTCATACCTCCATTGCAACAATCTATCCATGCCCTTCAAAGTATCTCTCAAATCAAACTATTTCTCACTACCTCCACCACTACTGTGCTGGTCTGAGGTCCCTCATCTATTGTCTAGAACTTCAATAGCATCTTAATTTATCTCTCTGCTTTAGCCCTATCCTTATAACCTATATTCCACAGAGCATTAAATAATGGGAGACAGATGTTGCCATTTCTCTTTTCAAACTCTTCAGATGGTTTTACATTTTTATTTTGGATTTTTTTTTAAGATTTTATTTATTTATTTTTAGAGAGAGGGGAAGGGAGGGAGACAGAGAGGGAGAGAAACAGCAATGTATGGTTGCTCCTCACATGGCCCTCACTGGGGACCTGGCCTGCAACCCAGGCATGTGCCCTGACTGGGAATCGAACCGGGACCCTTTGGTACCCGGCCCGTGCTCAATCCACTGAGCTACACCAGCCAGGCCTAATACTGTTTTCTTTAGCCTTGCAGAAGCTTTTTATTTTGATGATGTCCCATTTGTTTATTCTTCCCTTTATGTCCCTTGCTCTAGGGGAAATATCAGTGAAGATGTTGCTGTGTGGAATGTCTGAGATTTTCCTACTGATGTTTTCCTCTAGGACTTTTATGGTGTCACAACTTATATTTAAATATTTTATCCATCTTGAATTTATTTTTGTGTATGGTGTAAGTTGGTGATTGAGTTTCATTTTTTTGCATGTAGCTGTCCAGTTTTCCCAACACCATTTGTTGAAGAGGCTATTTTTACTACATTTAATGCTGCTGCTCCCTTTCTCAAAAATTAATCGGCCAAAGAGACTTGTATTTATTTCTGGGCTTTCTATTCTGTTCCATTGGTCTATCTGTTTGTTTTTATGCCAGTACCAGGCTGTTTTGATTACAGTGGCCTTGTAATATAGTTTGATATCAGGTATTGTGATCCCTCCTGCTTTGCTCTTCTTTCTCAAAATTTCAGCAGATATTTGGGGTCATTTATGGTTCCATATAAATTTTTGAAGAGTTTGTTCTATATCTGTGAAATATGCCATTGGTACTCTGATAGGGATTGCATTGAATCTATAAATTGCTTTGGGTAGTATGGACATTTTGATGATGTTGATTCTTCCGATCCATGAGCACGGTATATGTTTCCATTTGTTTGTGTCTTCTATGATTTCTTTCTTCAGTGTTGTGTATATTTCTGAGTACAGGTCTTTAACCTCCTTGGTTAGGTTGGTTTTACATTTTTAAAACTCTTAGTCTGGCCAACAATGCCCCACATGATCTGCACACCACTCTCTTCCACTCCTGCGACCACCTGTGATGCCCTTATCTTCTGCTGTCTCCTCTCACACTGTTCTTCTCCACGCCACGCCTCCACAATGGCTTGTCCACTATTCATTGCACACCAGGCATAATTATTCACCTTTACACTGCCTCTTCCTACATCTGGAATTTTCTTCCCTATGTATGTTTTTAGTTTACTTTCTCCTTTTAAATATCAGCTTAAATATCTTTCTAATGAGAATGACTTTCTTAACCTTCATATGTAAAGAGTGTTTTCTTTAATGTCATCTATCTCCTTACTCTTATTCTTAAAACACTTACTATGACTTGACATATATTATGTGACAAAATATAATATCATGTTTAATTTAAAGAACATTATACAAATAAAATAACTTCTAACAGTCTAATGAAAAATAGACATGTACTAAGAAACAGACCCAACAGTAAAGCATAGTGTAAGTCAGAAAGGTTTATTCAACAGCAATTAATGTCTGTAAGGTATAGCAGCAAGTGCAACCAATTTTTTTTTAAAAAAGAGGTAGAAATAAAGCAACCTATAAGCATATAAAAAAAGGTTGAAAATTTAAAGGGAAATATATAAAAGTCCAACTTTAATTTTTTTGAACCTAATACTGCTAAAATATGAGGTCTTCCCAGAAAGTATCCAGCCATGTAATATGAAAAATAGAGACATTAACTGAAGAAAATACAAGATACAGGAAACATTGTACCTGGGACAATAACTCTCTTCAGTCCTGCCCTGTGCCTGAGCAGCAAGTCTGCAGCACCTAGCACAGACACACGCCGCAGACATGCACTGCATATTTATTGAGTTGTTGTGAAGGGAAACATACCATGTACTTTTATGTAAATGTTGCACAATTTTGGGTTCCTAAGCTGAGAAGACTCTAGCAAAATAATTATCCAATTAAAAACAATTTCTGTGCCAGCTTCCTCAGAGAAAAAGACAAAGGGGATTTTCCTCCTTCTAACATTTAAGACTTTTCCTTTCGTATTGTATTGACCTGAATGCCAACTGAAACTGAATAGCCTACTTTGACTATAGTCAAACATTTCTAAGTAATAATAAAAAAGCTTCAAATTCAACTTGAATTAGTTTCAGGATGGGTAAGGATAGCACACGGAGGTGGTGGCAGAGACTTCTCCTATTTTTTTCATAAGGCATTTTTTAAATGTCCATCAAAGAATTCAGATTTCAGAATATTTTTTTCCTGTAGTGATAACTGTCTCTGAAGATTTTGAATCTATTCTGAGGCTTCATGTGTCTTAGGGAATTGTTTCCTCATGAGCCTTATAGTTTTAAAATGTGAGATTATTTTTAGTGTGGGCTTGTGTTCTTTTCCTGTGAAAATTCCTTGTGGCCTGGATTTTGGGAGCTTCTCTCCAGGACAGGCCTTTGTTTGCTCCTGCAAAACTTCCCAAGAACAGACTAGACCAGGTTTACAGTACATTTTCAGCTTGGAGTTTTCTGTATTTCTAAGGAACTGTATGTTTGGGTTCTAAACCCATGTGAGGGGCAGGCCTGGGCTTCCAGTTCTCCACCAAGGTCTTGCTTTTTCTTCCCCAGAGAGAAGCTCATATGTCCTGGGTCTGCTTGGTTCGAGTGTTTCTAGTCCCCCCTTTGAGGGCAGTGATGGTTCTTGTGTGTCCTGGCTTATAGCCATGGTATCAATTACAATATTGCTCTTCATGTCTTCACGTCTTCACTCCTCCCTGTGCGGATGTTAACTCTCGGCCTCTGGCGACCACGGGGTTTCAGCTCTCTCTCTCTCACCCTCAAGTGGAGGGTCTCCCTGACCCATGAAATACTGCCATGGGTTGTAGATTTACTATTTTACTCTTCAAGACATTATGAATAAAATACCCGGTGTCCTTAACCATACTGTGCAGGTGATCATTTGGTTGATCTAAACCAGTTTGGGATCTCCATGGTTGCCTAAGAATTGTATGTCTGGGAGGTGAGATTTAAAGCACAGGACAGTGATTCACAGGCTTCTCTGGCTTTGTTCTTCCTTTCTCACTCTGGGACTGTGACTAAAATTCTAAGGGTTCAAAATCTGAACCTGTGTTAGTGGTTAGTAATTAGGAGCCAAAAACATGCCCGAGGAGAACTGTGTGCCAGTTTACCTGGTAGGAACAGAATCAGATGTGGATAGCCCATAAATGGTTAGGGAAAGTGTGCATCCCATAGGCGGGGTGATAAACTTGGGGCTTCTGTTCATGAGCAACATTATGGTATTTGTGTTGAGGTCATTGGCTCAGGAGCCAGATGACTGGGTTTGAATTCTTGCTACATATTTTACAAATCCTATAACTTTAGGTAATTTAACTTCTCTATGCTCAGCAACTCATCTGTCTGCAAAATGGGGATTATATGAGGTCTGTCCAGAAGGTACAGCCATGTAATATGAAAAATAGAGACATTTGTTAAAGAAGATACAAGATACAAGAAATATTGTACTTAAGACAGTGACACCTCAGCCCCCTTCAAAGCAGGCATCTTGGGACCTCACACAGTTCTCCCAGTTGTCATCAGTTGCCTTGTGGTATTTTTCTGAATCTCATGAACAGTCTGAAATCTCTTCCCTTTCAAAGGTGATTTTAGTTTTGGGAAATGCTAGAAGTCACAGGGTGCCAAATATGGGTTGTAGTAGCGCTGAGTCACCCAGGTGATTTGATTTTTTGCCAATAAACTCTGCATGAAAGGTGATACTTGAGCAGGTACATTATCATGATGAAATTGCCAGTCACCAGTTGCCCATAGCCACAGCCTTCTGAATCTTCTGAATTGTTTCTGCAGAAGAATGTTCAAGCTTAATGCAAAATTTGATGCCAATTCATTGCTCTACTCCTTCAGTCATTGTGAACGCTATGGCCACACAGTACACTTGTTCATTCAATGGCGTCTACCACCTCACTGACTAACTAGTACAGGGAAGTTGTCATTATTCACACATGTGTGTTCCAGTCCATTCTCTTTGGCTGCCAGGTTACATGGATGTTGCTCAAACCATTCTTATTGTATTAACAATGGTTGGACTTTTTCTGGACAGACCTTATATACTAACCTGTTCTTAAGCTTGAAATATTAGAAAACTGACAGAATTTTAATTAATGATTTTAATTTTAGAATTCTGATTTTAGCATTAGATTTCTGTCTTTTTTAAAATCAAGGATAGACAGCAAAATAAAAAATAATTATGATTGATTCTGAAACATATCAAATATGCTCATATTCAGACTGAAAATTATATGAAATGCAAATTTTGTGGCAATTAAGAACAACATTTTCAGAAAACAACATATCTTGAGTTTATATCCTTCATATTTTAGTACTTGAACATGTAATACATTTTGAATATATAATCACAACAATGTCAGGTTTATATGCATTAGAAAAACCCTTTGTCTAGTATTTGAAACTACAAGTATATAATAGTAATTTCTGTCTTCCCCTAGGAAAAGCAATATCTGTTCCTTTGACTTGGTGATCAGCATTAGATGATTTACATTTCTTTGTGCTTTTAGAGGCCCCTGGCAAATTGCAAATACCATACTTTCAGGAGAAACAACTGGAATAAATTATGAGAAGCAGGCCGACATGCCAAGCAACAAATAAGAAAGCTAGATTAGGATTTTAAGGGGCTTATCTTCAGTGCTAGAGTGGGTTTTCCGTCAGTCTCTATGGGAGAGCCCCATTCTAATCTTCAAGGCAAAATTGCTCGTCTTGTTTTCTCCTGGTATTTGGACGGGGAAGTAGAGTGAGCCAGACTTTAAATTAAATTGCACAGTTCTTATGGGAAGGGTCTAGTGCTCTGCATGCAGAGTTGTTTTATTCTCTGCTTTGGCCCTTTTTGGATGATGTAGGCTGGAGTGTGTCCCTTAGTTCTCAGTCTATAAATAGAACACAATTTCTCATTTACAGAGCTCTGTGAATAATATAAACACTTTCAATAACTTATTGAAATAATTACAAGAAACTTTGAACTATTATCCTTTACTTTAAGATCTGTGTTGACTCTTGGATGGTCTGGCTCATTACCATCCAGAACAATGGTTTAAAGACCAGCACTACAGAAAAAATTGGCTTCAAAAATCAAGTTTCAGTTTTTCTTGCTCTGAAAATATTGGGAGTTCTTGACAAACTGGGGCCATGAACTGAAGCTGCCTATACGAAAGGCAGTTTGAAACTGTCCAGAATGTCGTTTAAATAGCCTATCCAATAAGTCAGAAATTAAACCTGGCTCAACCATCTTGAGAATTAAGTGATTTTTACCCTAAATTAGGACCAAATAGACTCAAAAGTCACTTGCAGCAATTCATACCCCTCCCCCAACCCCCAACTACTGCTCAGGGTTGTAGGCTGAGCCTTTGGTTGATAGTGGGTTATGATAACTAAATCAAATTGCTTTTGAGACACTTTTGGAATTAGTAAATCTTTTTAAAACCTAATTCAGTCACTAGTTGGGTACATAAGGCAATATGACTTAGTCATTGGGCACTTTATTTTTTCATCTCTAAAATGTATATTCTCTCTCATAGAATTGTGGTAAGATTGAGTTTAATATGGACAGCACCGAGTATTCTGAGTAGTTGCTAGTAAGAAATAAAAACTGGTAGATATTACTTTGTTATTGTTGTTAATATATGTACCTGAGTGAGTTAATATTGGCTATACTGGTAGATTTCAGGGACTTTTTTTTTTTAAGATTTTATTTATTTATTTTTAGAGAGAGGGGGAGGGAGGGAGAAAGAGAGGGAGAAATAGCAATGTATGGTCACCTCTCACATGGCCCTCACTGGGGACCTGGCCTGCAACCCAGGCATGTGCCCTGACTGGGAATCGAACCGGGACCCTTTGGTTCTCAGCCTGTGCTCAGTCCACTGAGCTACACAAGCCAGAGCTTGGGGACTTTTACTTCTAAAATTACTTTGACTTGTTTTTCTCTCCATTGTTTTCTTTCACTAATTTCCTTAAAAGCTGTGCCTACTCTGCTTGATTTTTTCCCCCTGATTGTCTACTAATTGCTTAGTGAATTATGCCAAGCATTGTTAGCTAAGTCGAAAGCTTACGTAAGTTTAAAATTTATCTGTGCCATGGATGGTTTTGTGTATTCACCAAAGGATATTGAACAGGCAGATGGGTGAACCCTTCCTAACCTGGCAAGGCCATTGAGGATAGTAGGGGGGGATGGCAGGTGCTCTCAGCCTTGCTGCACAAGAAAGTCGCCTGCATGGGCTCCACTCCTAGAGATTCAGGTTTAGTGGATCAGGTGGGGCTCCATCTTCAGTGGGTTTTAAAAGCTCTCTGGTGCCTTTAATATGGAACAACAATTGAGATTCACTGGGCTGTTGAAGGGATATTTTGGTGTCTGCAGATTACCTCTTAGTAAAACATAAATCTTGCTAGCTTTTGGGAATAAGCCTTGTTTATTTTTTCATATTGCTTTAGTTTGGTTCAACCTCCACACTGGAGATTTCAAATTCAATTGTGGCTTTTAAGGGCATTTTATTCCCTCTTTTACTGTGTATGTTACTGGCTTTTAAGTGAAAGGGTCCTACCTCAGATGTGAGAGTTAACTATGAACTATTCACGTTGAGACAAACAGTATAAATGAACCCCAGTCTGTGTGGGTATCAGTTTGGTGTCCTTTTTCTGTCTTTTTAACTCTACCTAAACTACATTATTTAGAAGTATATGCTGTTGCATTTTTTTGGCTCTGGTTAGTGATATTTAGCCCCCACACAGATGATAGCACATTCAGTGATGGGTACATCTACAGATGAAGGGAGCAAGTGGACTCCTATAACGGAGGTTCCCAGCTGCAGCCCGCGTCACGCCTCCCTGACTGTCCTGTATTGGTCTATCTCTGCCTCTACGTCTTGTTCATGTTGTCTAGGCTCCTTCCTCTACCCTGGCCATGTGAGAAGAGGCCTTTTTCCAGGACCAACTTGAACTCCACCTTCTGGATATACCCTTCCCATCTCTGACTGTCCCAGCCTTGGTGAGGCGTCCTCCTCCACATTCCTGAGTTCACCTCGGTGATCTACCGTTACTGTAAGCTGTTGTTTATATTTTTTGTGTTTGCATCTTGTCTTCACAACTAGCTTTAAACTGTTTCAGGTTTAGGAACAGCCTGTTGACTTCAGAAATAAGTTCCTACCCTTTTGTTAAGTACTCATTAAGTGTGTGACAGGAGCGGTGAAGTAGAAATCATGTTTTGAGAAAGGAGCGAGGACGTGGGCTGGATTTATTAGGGTAGATCACAGCGAAGGTAGAACTTGAACAGGGATTCAGGACTGGATAGAATTTGGATTGTTGGAGGGGAAATCCTTCTACAAAATGCTATCTTTGGTCAGGTTTGAATAATTTCTATGTGCGTATGTAAAAATATATATGTACACATACGTATTTATGAAGCCATCTGAGTTCCTAGACCTTAATACCTTCAGAATCAGTCTTAATGTATATTATGTTACACATAAAAATTATATCTTCTATATGCTGATTTTTCAATTTCTAGTCTCCAGGATAAGGGTAAAACATACATCCTTGAGCTTTATTGAAAGCAAAGGAATGCATAACTTTTTCTGATTTGTATACTGTCCACTGAAAAAAATCCTAAAAGATGTTCACTGTCACTTTTCAATAACACAGTTGGGGAATGTGGGAATTCTTTCCACACACATGAAGACACGCAGTCCCGGGAATCATGCGTGTCTGAGCTCGGCTCTACGTGAAGAATTATTCCCGTGTGGGCAAGCGTGATTCATGTCTGTAGAAAAGGAATTCTCTAATGGGAATTTGGCAAAAATGTATCTTAAGAAATTCTCTGACTTGCTGAGTCTCTCTTTCCCCAAAGCCAAGAAGCTTAAGTTAATGGATCACTGCCTCAATGTTTTATGGTCCTAAAAGTTAACAGCCCTAGTTAGCTTACCCTCAATTTACTTGTCTCCTGTTTAATGTACTACCCCGGTCCTGTCTG
>PVJI01023132.1:0-24082 GCA_004026765.1 Micronycteris hirsuta
AACAAATTCAAAAAAATTGAAATCATACCAAGTCTTTTCTCTGACCACAAGGGACTGAAATTAGAAACCAACCCAAAGGAAAAAACCCCAAAATACTCAAATTCATGGAGACTGAATAGCATGCTGTTAAACAATGAATGGGTCAAGGATGAGATTAGGGAAGAAATCAAAAAGTTCCTTGAAACAAACGAAAATGAACTGACAACAACCCAAAACTTATGGGACACAGCGAAGGCAGTCCTGAGAGGGAAGTTCATAGTGATACAGGCCTACCTAAAAAAAAAGCAGAAACAGCCCTGGCTGGTGTAGCGCAGTGGATTGAGCACGGGCTGGGAACCAAGCGGTCCTGGTTGGATTCTCAGTCGGGGCACATGCCTGGGTTGTGGACCAGGTCCCCGTGAGGGCCATGTGAGAGGTAACCATACATTGTTGTTTCTCTCCCTCTCTTTCTCCCTCCCTTCCCTTCTCTCTAAAAATAAATAAAAATAAAATCTTAAAAAAAAGCAGAAACAGTTTACACAAACAACCTAACCCTACGCCTACAAGAACTCGAGGAACAACAGCAAGGACAACCCAGAGAAAGTAGAAGGAAGGAAATAACCAAGATCAGATCAGAATTAAATGACTTAGAGACTAAAAGGACAATTCTAAGGATCAATGAATCCTGGAGATGGTTCTCTGAAAAGATAAACAAAATCGACAAGCCTTTAAGCAGGCTCATCAAGAAAAAAAGAGAAAGGACCCATATAAACTCAATCAGAAATGAAAGAGGAGATATTACAACTGATGCCACAGAAATACAAAGAATTATAAGTCACTACTATGAAGAACTGTATTCCAAGAAATATGAAAACCTAGGAGAAATGGACAAATTCTTAGAAAAATATAATCTTCCAAAACTCAATAAGGAAGAAAGAGAAAGCCTGAACCAACCAATAAGAGTGGATGAAATTAAAGCAGTAATCAAAAAACTCCCAACACACAAAAGCCCTGGACCAAATGGTTTCACAGGAGAATTCTACAAAGCATTTAAGGAGGAACTAACACCAATCCTTCACAGACTATTCCAAAAAATCCAAAATGATGGAAGACTCCCAAATTCTTTTTATGATGCCAGCATCATCCTAATCCCAAAACCAGAAAAAGACACAACAAAGAAAGAAAACTTCAGGCCTATATCACTGATGAACATTGACACTAAAATTCTCAACAAAATATTAGCAAACTGCATCCAGCAATACATTAAAAAGATCATTCACCATGACCAAGTAGTTTTCATTCCAGGGATGCAAGGATGGTACAACGTTTGCAAAACAATAAACATAATACATCACATATACTAAAGCAAAGACAATAATCACATGATCATATCATTAGATGCAGAAAAAACATTCGATAAGGTACAGCATCCATTTATGATAAAAACACTTAGCAAAGTGGGAATAGAGGGAGCATTCCTCAACATAATAAAGGCCATATATGAGAAACCTACAGCCAATATTATACTGAATGGACAAAAACTAAAATCTTTCCCACTAAGATTAGGAACAAGACAAGGTTGCCCACTATCATCACTTCTATTCAACATAGTTCTGGAAGTTTTGGCCACAGCAGTTAGACAAGAAAAAGAAATAAAACGCATCCAAATTGGAAAGGAGGAAACAAAACTGTCATTGTTTGCAGATGACATATTAGTATACTTAGAAACTCCTATAGACTCTGCCAAAAAATCTACTCGATCTAATAATTGAATTTGGCAAGACAGCATGATATAAAGTCAATATCCAGAAATCAAAGGCATTCTTGTATGCCAAAGTGAAACAGCAGAAACAGAAATCAGGAAAAAAATCCCATTTGATATAGCAACAAAAAAAATAAAATACCTGGGAATAAACCTCACCAAGGAGGTAAAAGACCCATACTCAGAAAACTACACAACACTGAAGAGAGAAATCATGGAAGACACAAACAAATGGAAACATATACCATGCTCATGGATTGGAAGAATCAACATCATCAAAATGTCCATACTCTCCAAAGCAATATATAGATTCAATGCAATCCCTATCAAAGTACCAATGACCTATTTCAGGGATATAGAACAAACACTTCAAAAATTTATATGGAACCATAAACGTCCCTGAATATCAGCTGCAATTTTGAGAAAGAAGAGCAAAGCAGGAGGGATCACAATTCCTGATATCAAACTCTATTACAAGGCCACTGTAATCAAAACAGGTTGGTACTGGCATAAAAACAGACAGATAGACCAATTGAACAGAATAGAGAGCCAAGAAATAAACCCAAGTCTCTACGGGCAATTAATCTTCAACAAAGGGCGCAGAAGCATGAAATGGAATAAAAATAGCCTCTTCAACAAATGGTGTTGGGAAACCTGGATGGCTACCTGCAAAAAAATGAAACTCGAGCACCAAATTATGCAATACACAAAAATAAATTCAAGGTGTATAAAACACTTAAATGTAACTCATGACACCATAAAAGTTCTAGAGGAAAACATCGGTAGGAAAATCTCAGACATTCCACGCAGCGACATCTTCAATGATATGTCCCCTAGAGCTAGGGACATAAAGGAAAGAATAAACAAATGGGATCTTATCAAAATAAAGAGCTTCTATGGGGCTAAAGAAATAGTATTAAAATAAAAAGGGAACCAACCGTATGGGAAAACATATTTGCCAATGATACCTCAGAATAGGGTCTGATCTCCAAAATATACAAAGAACTCATAGGACTCCACTCCAGGAAGACAAAAACCCCAATTAAAAAATGGGCAATAGACATGAACAGACACTTCTCGAAAAAAGACATAAAGAGGGCCCAGAATCATATGAAAAGATGCTCAACATCATTAGCCATCAGAGAGATGCAAATTAAAACCACAATGAGATACCACCTCACACCAGTCAGAATGGCCATCATCAACAAAGCAACAGGTAATGTTGGAGGGGATGTGGAGAAAAGGGAACCCTACTGCACTGTTGGTGGGAATGCAGACTAGTGCAGTCACTGTGGAAAACAGTATGGAACTTCCTCAAAAAAATGAAAATGGAACTGCCTTTCGACCCAGCAATTCCACTACTGGGATTATACCCTAAGAATCCTGAAAAACCAATTCAAAAGAACCTTTGCACTCCTATGTTCATAGTAGCACAATTCACAACAGCTAAGTGCTGGAAACAACCTAGGTGCCCATCTACAAATGAATAGATCAAGAAACTATGGTACATCTACACAATGGAATTCTACGCAGCAGAAAGGAAGAAGGAGCTTATACCCTTTGCAACAGCATGGATGGAACTGTATATGTTCTTAACAGGGTCCAAAATGCCCAAAATCATCTTCTAGCTGATACAGCCCTACCACTGGATGTGAGTTTTGGGGAAGGATGCTGGGTCAACCTTTGTGCATGGGTAACCACTGAAGGAATCAGTAGGGCTCCACTTCCATACCCCAGTGTTGCCTAGCAAAAGGTTTTCTCCACTCAACTTATGACAATGAGCTGAGTGAATCAGACAATTTTGCTCTTGGATTTGGACTCGAGAATACAAATATAAGAGGGCAATTCATAGAGGGAAGAGGAATTCAGAATGAAGTAAAAGACAAAATGGTTTTTGAAAAAGTGACCAGTATGTTGAGAGAGTGCAAGAGAGAGAAGGAAAGAGCAGTTTCCTGGAGCAACCCTGAATCTCCATCTCTTTCCTGTTCTAATCTACACAAGTAATAAACTGTTATTGTAAACTTTTTATAAAAAATGTATGATTTTTTCTCTCATTATCAAAACCATTTAACACAGAAACTTATTAAAATGCCTATAAATCAGGAAATTGAACATGATGACCCTATTTGGCATAGTCCTGCTCACCCATTACTCTGATTCTTTTTTCACAAACAGTCCTATGGAAGCCTTTAGTACAATGATTCTCAAAGAATAGTTTCTGGATCAGACACATCAGCATCACCTGAAAACATATTAGAAGTGTATATGCTTAAGATCAACTCCATACCCACTGAATCAATTGAATTATAAATTATGTGGATGGGGCCCCAAAATATAAGACTTCAAAGTATCCTGATACAAACTAAAATTTAAAAGAAATAGCCCTAGGGGATTGAAAATCATTAGACTAGATCTTCTCTGAGTTCTATATAAGTTTTTTAAAAGTTTATGGAATGATTTACATGATGTTAAATGTATAAATAACTGGTTTAGTCAGTCAAATATTTGCTGAGCAATACCTACTGCAAGGCAATGGATCAGGGTAAGTCAAAAAGTACTGTACCATAGTTAGTGCGATGCCATGGACCAAGGTCAAGAAATATTGAAAATGAATGAGATAATATTCAGTCAGATGGAGGAAAAATATGTGTCAAGTGTGGCAGGAATTCTTTGCACACGCATGAAGAGATGCAGTCCCGGGAATTTACGCATAAAGAGCACAACTCCACGTGAGAAAACATTCCCGTGTGGGCAAGCGTGATTCATGCCTGTAGAAAAAGAATTCTCTGATGGGAATTTGGCAAAAATGTATCTTAAGAAATTCTCTGACTTGCTGAGTCTCTCCCTCCCAGAGCCAAGAAGCTTAAGTTAATGGATCCCTGCCTCAATGTTTTATGGTCCCAAAAGTTAACAGCCCTAGTTAGCTTACCCTCAATTTACTTGTCTCCTGTTTAATGTCCTACCCCGGTCCTGTCTGCCACCAGACCTGAATTTACAACCTAATGCTCTGTACCCCAAATGTTTACCTTATTGAGTAAACCTCCCCCTTACCTATTCCCTTCTCATATATCTTCATAATCTCGCTGTAAACCCCTGATTCTGCGTAAGTTCATGAATACTCAATCCAATGTAAATGTGTCCTAAAACTTCTAATAAAAAGCCTGGCTGAGCTACGTACAAGGACTTTCGAAGATGGAGCGAAAGACCCGTGGCAACCGGAACTCTTTCTCCAAGCGTGTCTCTGGGTGAGATTGATTCACGCAATCAGGTTACGGTCCCCCACGGAATTTGTGGGACGAAATCTGCAACAGTCAAGAAATAGCTAAAATGCAATGATATAATTGAAAATAGAAGTATGCAAAAAGTTTTAGTACACATAGAACAAGTTATTATAGATGTCAGAGAGATGAAATCTGAGCAGGAAAAAGCAATTTATATACACATAGGAAATTTTTATACATCACTTGGCAGCTAACGTTATTTTTCCAGTAAATGATGGAATATTCTGGACAGCAATTTCTCTTTATCAAGACACGTGATTATAGAATTAATGTTGTATGTCCTCCCATTTTGAGCCAACTACTTTGTGCTACATATCAGAAGGGCTTAATACAATATTAGATCTAACAGGAGATTGTATAACAATAGCTTTTTTACAGAGACAGTATACATCTAGAGTTCAACCTTATCTGACAATACATTCTATGAGGTCCCGCTGCAAATGCATGTTCAGCCCACAGCTGCCACCTCAGGCCTGCTGACAATACATTCTATAGCCACTGCCATCAAAGTATATTCAAGACTCTAACCATGCCTTACTACTTCCAGTGCTACCACCCTTGTCCTAGTCAAAATCATCTTTCACCTAAAACTTGCCTCTCTGCTTCCAGACTTATCCTCCTATACTTTACTCCTCATGCAGCAGCAAATATTACCCTTTTTTTAATTTTGTTTTTCAATTACAGTTTACATTCAATATTATTTTGTATTAGTTTCAAGTGTACATTATTGTGCTTAGACAATCATAGAAACTACCAATTTTTACTTCTTAATCTCTTCACCTTTTTTATCCAGTCCATCTACTCTCCTTCTTTCTGGCAACCATCAGTCTGTTCTCTGTGTCTATGCATCTATTTTAATTTTGTGTGTTCATTTATTTCGTTCTTTAGATTTCACCTATAAGAGAAATCATATGGTATTTGTCTTTCTCGGAGTGACTTGTTAGACTATTAGACCATCCCATTCCTCTCTGAATCCCTCTATTTCAGAGTCAAAACAGCATCTTCACAATGAACACATTCCTGTTTCCTCTTCTGCTAATTAGCCTTTTGTTCACTCTGTTCATACTGGGGTGTTTATTTTCCAAACATGTCAATCATTCCCTCATCTCAGGGAGAGTCTTTTTCTCCCTGCCTGGAATGTTCTTCCACAGGCATCCATAGAGATCACTCTCTTATTTCCTTTGAAACTTTTCTCTAAAGACAATTTTTCAATTAGGCCTTTTCAGGCAATCATATCTAAAATTTCATCTCACGCCAACATTTATGGTCTCCCTTTTCTATTTTATTTTTGTCATGATCACTTATCAATATCATTTACCTTGAGTATATCTGAGTTCCCCCATGACAATGTAAACTTGATGAGGGCAAGAATATTTGACTCTTCTTTGGCCGTTGTATCTTAGAACAGTGCCAGGCAGTTGGAAACAAAAGTAGTTAATAAATGATTGGTATTAAAAGACTGTTCTAAGACTTTGTCTCCCAAGATACATCCTTAAAACACTTCCCATACAACCTAACCCCAGCTACACAAAAAGATAAAAAATGTACAATTATCCCCTTAGAGATTCATAAGTTATATTCATGTATGAATTATACTGACAAAAATCTTTAAGAATAAAACTTTCTTCACCTTCGTTAACCCATCTTTTCCCAAAATGATTTGATTATGGTTTCTTAATTTTTTAAATTTTATAGCTCAATGGTTTTTAATAAATTTTTACAAGTTATGTAATTATCACACATCAATTTTCAGACATTTCATCACCCTAGTAAGATCCTTCCTGCCCATAAACTATTAACCCCCATTAGACACCCACCATCACTAACTGAGTCAACCATTAATCCAGTTTCCATCTCTATAGATCTGCCTTTTCTGAACATGTTTTCATCTTCTAACTGTAAGTTTGTATCTTTTGACTGTCTCCCTAGTTCTTTTACCCTCAACTCCCTGGTAACTACCCTTCTAACTCTCTGTTTCTGTTTTAGATTCGACATACGAGGTCTGTCCAGATAAAGTCCAGCCATTGTTAATATAAGAAGAATGGTTTGCAGGACATTGATGTAACCTGGGAGCCAAGGAGAGTGGACTGGAATGCACATGCATGAACAATGACAGCTTCACTGTACTAGTTAGTGGAGGCAGAAGATGCTATTGAGTTAGCATGTATACTGTGTGGCCATTGAATTCAAAATGATTGAGCAAGCAGAGCAACAAATCTACATCAAATTTTGTGTTAAGCTTGAGCATTCCTTCATGGAAACTCTATGTATGATTCAGAAGGCCACAGCTATGGGCAACTGGTGATTGTCAGCTTCAAAACGACAACATGCCCATTCATGCATCACGTTTGATGTGGAGTTTTTGGCAAAACATCACATCACTCAGGTGACTCAGTTCCCCTATGGCCCAGGTTTGGTACCCTGTGACTTCTGGCTTTTCCCAAAACTCAAATCACCTTTGAAAGGGAAGAGATTTCAGACCACCAATGAGATTCAGGAAAATACAACAGGGCAGCTGATGGTGATTAGGAGAACTGTGTGAGGTCCCAAGGCATCTACTTTGAAGGGGACTAAGGTGCCATTGTACTATGAACAATGTTTCTTGTATCTTGTATCTTCTTCAATAGATGTCTCTATTTTTCATATTACTTGGCTGGATATCTTCTGGACAGAAGTATCCAGTTGTATCATACAGTATGTGTCTTTCCTCTCTGAATTATCTTACTTCTCATAATGCCCTCCAAGTCCATCTATACAGTAGCATATGGCAGTATTTCCTTCTTTATCATGGCTGAATAGTATTACTTTGTGTGTGCTTCTTTATCTATTGGCTATTGTAGGTAATGCTGCAATAAACATGGGAGTGTAGATACCTTTTAGATATCATCTTTTCACTTCCTTTGTATCTACTTCCCAAACTCTCAGTCAAATGGTCAGTCAGCGGGCAGATTTCTTTAAGGGAAAGGCTACCCCAAAAGGCAAAATCACTACTCTGGATTTTTTTTTTCTTTTGGAATTTGTTGGTTGTGAGCACCCAAAAGTCATCACATTATAGTTTATTTCTAGTTATCATTATCAAGAGGATTGGATCACATTTCCTAAATTTACTAATTTACTTTCAAAACCAGAAAAATTCATGATGTGTTTTCCACATAATAATGTCTTTTGTGGTATAGAACATCGAAGATGCAATATTTCTGAAAAATATTCCCCTCTTGTTTCTGTGGCTTTCCTTTCATTAATTCTATAAGTTTTCTTCTGGTACTTTCTTATTTTAATAACATGAGATTTTTTTTCTTCTATTGAAATATAAGCCTCTGGAAATTAAGCAGCTTACCTTCAAAATTTGCACAAAGTTGATGTATGATACATTAATGACTGGCTTATGCTATTCATGAATTAAACACCAACTTCTAAAGACTTTGAAATTTCTTTTGTTTACTCAAAGGTATTTGATAATTTCATCTACCTTCAATTGGTATAACACATATAGTTGTAGGAACTTAGTTGAAGTGATGAACAAAATGAACAACTATGACCAAATTTTTACATGATATTAAATTGTGAATAGGATCTGAAAAACAGTATTTTTTATGGTTAAGTCAGTGGAAATCAGTCTGTCATTCACTTAAATCATTTAATCATTGAAAACATTTTTTTATGAAATATCTCTTCTGGACTAGAGGTCATGGCCAATTGGGATATACGAAACAACAAATCTCAGCACAGTTTTTAAACATTGGTGCTTTTAATACATAAAATATTGACATTACTGTTGTTAGGTATATAATACATAATTCTATTCAACATTTTACTACAATTTTCATCATGTCAAGAAATGTGTTTAAATAGTTGGCTTTAAATTAAGCTGGAAGTTATGTTTTAGAGTGATTTGATCTTTAGGAAATTATATTAAATAAAATAATGAGAAGGAATAAGTTGAAACCTTATGGTGTTAATCTCAAACAGAGGTGACACTTTGGCCTGATTTTGGTTTCATCTGCACGACTGTAACAGAACAAAGCATGAAGGACTGTCCCTGTTCCTGCTTGACTCTGACTAATCCTCTTTGTTACTTTGGGCACTGAATAAATTACAGCTAATCTACAAACAACAGGAGAATCTATGCAATTTCAGCTCTAAAAAACAAAGAGAAAACATCTTTCTAGGGAGACGATGAGTGGAAAATAATTAACACCAGCCTACAATAGATGTTTCTTAAAGAAAGATGAAACTATATGCTCAGTCTATAGCAGATATATTTCAAGGGGAAAAAAACCTCATGGAGAAACACAGTTTACTTTGATCTTTGATAAGTATATCATATTCTGTTAATTAAAATGTTTTTTTAAAGATTTTATTTATTTAATATTAGAGAGAGGGGAAGGGAGGGAGACAGAGAGGGAGAGAAACATCAATGTATGGTTGCTCCTCACATGGCCCCACTGGGGACCTGGCCTGCAACCCAGGCATGTGCCCTGACTGGGAATCAAACCGGGACCCTTTGGTTCCCAGCCCGCACTCAATCCACTGAGCTACACCAGCCAGGGCTAATTAAAATGTTGAAGGAAGAAAAAAGCCCAATTATGGAAGTGACTTTATTAGAGTGATACAGATATTGATGGAGGTAGGTATCAGAAATCTTCCTAAGATGAAACTTGTAACAGTTAATTTGACATTAAACTTTTCCAAACTTCAAAAAGAAACCAATTGTGTACCCCTGTTGGAATTGCCCAGAACCCTGGAAGCTTCCCTCATCCACCTCTGGCTTAGAGGTCACTGAACTAGCCACCAAGATTCAGTCATAAGATCTAAGACAAATACTCTCCCAAAATCCTAGGACATGGGGTGGTCAACATTTTGGAACATGCCCTTTTCACATGTTTGTTAGTTATCTCTACTTGTTTTTAATCTTCTCTAAATTGTGTATAACTATTCTTTATCCACTTCCTAAAGAGAGATTTGGTTATTCATTGCTTGTTGAAGTGTTAGATCTCTTTATATTCTGTGGATGCCTGACATGTAGTTTCAAATAATTTTCTTCATTTACTTTCAGCTTTTTAATAGTACTTATTATGCTTTTGCTCATAATATATTTTATGAATTTTCATGTTTTATGTTCCACAACTATTTTTTTAAAGATCTAGTCATTCTTCTTATTAATATTACTTGTATGTTTTTTTAAAGATTTTATTTATTTATTTTCAGAGAGAGGGGAAGGGAGGGAGAAAGAGAGGGAGAGAAACAGCAATGTATGGTTGCCTCTCTCATGGTCCTCACGGGAACCTGGCCTGCAACCCAGGCATGTGCCCTGACTGGGAATCGAACCGGGACCACCTGGTTCCCAGCCCGCGCTCAATCCACTGAGCCACACCAGCCAGGGCTTATGTTCCACAACTATTAATCACTCCATAATTTCTACCTCTGGTGTCTTACATAAATGCTTTCTTTCTACTGAGCTTATGTAAATATTCATCTATCTTTTTTGAGAGATAAATATTAATCTTCAAAATGTTTCTCAACTTAATTATTTACATTTAACCTTAAGTCTATTTGAAATTGCTTTTGAATTAAATGAGATAAGGTTCTAATTTATTTTTATGGGTAGATAATTATCAATCAGGTTATTCTTTTATCTATGATTTATACAATGTAACCATTAAAACATGGTCAATGTATTTCAGTTTTGTCTGAACTGTCATGTTTTATTTTTCTGCCTCATGCATGTATTAAAATATTTTTAAAACTGAAGTTTAGAAAAGAGCTTTAATATTTGATAATGAATATTAGACTTCCATGTTAGTTGTTTTTAACTGTTTTATTGAGGTATATTTGATATATACTAAATTGCACATACTTAAAGTGTACAATTTGTTGTTTTAAATATATAAACATTCATTTAATCACCACAGTGACAATAATTAGCATGATTCTCATCCCCCAAAGTTCCCTCATGCCTCCTTCTAATCCTCTTGTCTTCCCAGCTCAACCAGTGTCCACCCCATTTTTAGGCAACCATTGATCTGTGTTCTCTTCTTTTACTATAGATAGCTTTGAATTTTCTAAAAATGCAATTGTTCAGAATGCAATATTTGGGAGGGTGTCTGGGTCTTTTCACTAACAACAATTATGCTTTGACTCATATATATTGTTGTGTGTATCAGTATTTTATTATTTTTGCTGCATAGTATTCTCTTGTGTTTCTATATCACAATTTGTATATCCATTCACCTGTTGATGGGTATTTGGGTTGGCTACTAGAAATAAATAAAAAATCAAAAGTTAAAAAACATGCTCTTATCTGTGTCTATGTATTATGTAACACATAGACACAAACAACAGCATGTTGATAGAGGGAAAAGGGTGGGGGTGGACGGAGGTGGGCAAAGGGGAGGATGGGGACAGAACAAGACTGGGGCAATGTGTGCACAATGCAGAAGAAAGAAGGAAGAAATAAGCATTCAACTGGAATGTAATGAAGAAACAAGAATTTTAAAAAGTGAAGAGAGGCTTAGGAACCTCTGGGACAACCTGAAATGTTCCAATATCCAAATTATAGGGGTGCCAGAAGGAGAAGAACAAGAGCAGGAAACTTAAGACTTACTTGAAAACATAATGAAGGAGAACTTCCTCAATCTGGCAAAGGAAATAGACTTCCAGGAAGTCCAGGAAGCTCAGAGAGTCCCAAAGAAGTTGGACCCAAAGAGGAACACATCAAGACACATCATCATTAAGTTACTCAAGATTAAAGATAAAGAGAGAATCCTAAAAGCAGCAAGAAGAAAGGAGAGTGTTACCTACAAAGAAGTGCCCATAAAACTATCAGCTGATTTCTCAAAAGAGACCTTACAGGCAAGAAGGGGCTAGAAAGAAGTATTTGAAGTCATTAAAAACAAGGACTTACATCCAAGATTACTCTATCTAGCACAGCTATCATTTAGAATGGAAAGACAGATAAAGTGCTTCCCAGATAAAGTCAAGTCAAAGGAGTTCATCATCACCAAGCCCTTATTATATGAAATGTTAAAGGGACTTATCTAAGAAATAGAAGAAGATCAAAAACTATGAACAGTAAAATGACAACAAGGTCACAACTATCAACAACTGAACCTAAAAAAAAAAGGAAAATAACAAAAACAAAAACTAAGCAAACAACTAGAGCAGGAACAGAATCAGAGAAATGAACATCACATGGAGGGTTTTCAGTGGGTAGGGGGAAGGGAAGAATAGGGAGGGAAAGGTATAGGGAATAAAGCATAATTGGTAGGCATAAAATAGACGGGGAGAGGTTAAGAATGGTATAGGAAACAGATAATTCAAAGAAATTATATGTACAACCCATGGACATGAACTAAGGAGGTGGGAATGCTGGAGGGTTAGGGGGTGCAGGGCAGAGGGGGGATAAAGAGGGAAAAATTGGGAAAACTGTAATAGCATAATCAATAAAATATACTTTAAAAAATCTTGTCAATTTCTACCAAAAAAGATCTCCTATGATTTTGATTTGGAGTTAAATTCATAGATTAATTTAAGGAGAAATGACATCTTAATAATATTGAGTCTTCTGATGCATTTGTTAAAAACAAGAAAATTGGCCCAAAATGGAGTTGTTTTTGTTTAAGACCCCATCACCAAACAGAGACTTAATTACAGTTCCAGCTCTTCCAGAAATCAGTCAATTAGGAATCATCTAATCAGCACTAGTGAGGTAATTGCCTGTTAAATTGTTACCATCCTTTCAAGAAAAGTGGCCTTCAAAAAGAAAGAAAGAAGAAAGGGAGAGAGGAAGGAAGGAAGGAAGGAAGGAAGGAAGGAAGGAAGGAAGGAAGGAAGGAAGGGAGGGAGGGAGGGAGGGAGGGAGGAAGGGAAAAGAGAAAAAGAGAGAGAAAAACAGCATAAAAAGATCAAAGATCAAAAAGTGACCTTGCCACCACCAATCTGCTTTTTTTGGCTAGTATAACTTCCTTGTTCCCATACCCTTTTGCCTCTAATATTTTGTTTTATACTGCTCCTCAAAGCTCCTTCCTATCTGTTACACTGTATGCTGCCCAATTCATGAATCATTGAATAAAGACAATAAGATGCTTATATTTTACTCAGTTGAACTTTGTTAACCTACTACATATATATTTTCCCATTAATCTTAGTCTTCTCCAAAGTTTTTAAAGATTATTTGGTAGTATTTAGATTACAAATCTTGAACATATTCCCCCAAACATATCCCAAAGCATTTTCATGTTTCTGATGCTATTGCAAAAGGTAATTTCATTTCTATTTCTGAATATTTATTTCCCAGTATATGGGCATAAAACTGATTTTTCTGCCTCAATCTTGTCTCTTGAAACCTTGCTAAATTTATTTACTAGAGTAGCTTTTCTTTATACACTCTGTAGGATTTTCTACATAGATGATCAAGTATTCTGCAAGTAGAGATTTAGTTCTTTCAAAATTGGGTAATTTATAAAGTATTTTCTTACCTTATTCCCCTGGCTGAAACCTTCAGTTCAATGTTGAAAAGAAGTTAATAAAACAATTATCCTACTTTTTATTCCTAATTTTGGGTTTAAAACATTCAGCATTTCAGCATTGAGTTTTATATTAGCAGTAAATTTTCTTAAACATTCTCTTGCTCAGACTGACAAACATCCATTCTATTTTATATTTGCTGGGAGATGTTATAGGAGTAGATGTTGGTTTTTCCAAGTGCTTTCTCTGCATCTATTGCAATATCATGGTTTTTTTTAGTCTATTTCTATGATAAATTATATGACAGTAATTCTAATTTAGTCTATTTCTATTTGCAGCATTATTTTTTTTAAAGATTTATTTATTTATTTATTTTTAGAGAGAGGGGAAGGGAGGGAGACAGAGAGGGAGAGAAACAGCAACGTATGGTTGCCTCTCACATGGCCCCCACTGGGGACCTGGCCCGCAACCCAGGCATGTGCCCTGACTGGGAATCGAACCGGGACCCTCTGGTTCCCAGCCCGCGCTCAATCCACTGAGCTACACCAACCAGGGCTATTTGCAGCATTATTGACTTTTGCTTTATTTATTTGATGCTCTGGTATTAGATGCATGTGGCAGTGATTTCCACATGCGTGTAAACACGCAGTCCTGAGAATTTACACGTTTTGAGCACAGCTCCGTGTGATTCCCATGTAAGCAAGTGTGGATCATGTCTGTGGAATGGGAATTCTCTAACAGGAATTTGGCAAAGATGTATCTTAAAAAATTCTGGCTTGCTGTGCCCTGCTTATGAGTAATCTTACACCTGTTCTGCTTAATCCCATGAATAATCAATCCAATGTAAATTGCTAATGCCCCTGATAAAAACCCTGGCTGGACAAGCCACTGGGCTTTTTCCTGAGATGGGAGGAATCAGCCACGTGGCCCCAGTCTCTCTCTCCCCGCGTGTCTCGGTATGAGATTCATACACGCATTGGGTCACGGTCACCCATGGGTATCGGCAGGTCCGATCTACCCCGTGTCAGATGCATATCAGTTTGAATTCTTATGTCTTCTTGAAGAATCTGACCACTTTATTATTATCCCTGGCAATATTTTTCCTCATAAATTTACTTTGATATTAATGAAGCACCTTCTATTTTCTTCTGATCAAAGAATAGGATATCTTTATTATATTATTCTTAATTTTATTTGTTTTTATAATATATTAAGTCTCTAATCAGAATATTCTTGTCTTATTTTTTGTCGAAATTAACAATAATTTATGTTTTATTTTGTTTGTGGTTTTTAGTGTTTGCTTTGGGTTTTATAGAATTCATTTTTAACATCACTATCTATTCTATAGTCAAGTAATATTTTTCTCCTCATATGTATAAAAACAACGTGATAATATACTCTCATTTCTCTAATCCATATTATGCGCTATTATTGTCACATATTTTATTTCTACTTCATTATAAATTCTATACTGCATTATTACTGTTTCTGCTTAAAATGTTCATTAATTTTAATTTTTAATTAATTTAAAAGTTAATTGTACTTAATTTAAAAATATTTTTATTAGGAAAAAGTATTTATACTTATCTACATAATTGCAATTTCTTAAACTCTATATTTGTGTAGAAAGAAAACATAGAATTACCATATGGCCCAAAAGTTTTACAAATATCTCCAAATTGTAAACAGATGTTTAAGCAAAAACTTGTACACAGCTGGTTACAGCCTCTTTATTCACAATAGCCAAAGGTTGAAACAACATATATGCTCATCAGCTGAAGGATGGATAATGTGGTATATCCATAGAAAATAATATTGTTCAGTCATAAAAAGGAATGAAGTACTGATACCTACTACAATATGGATGAACTTTGAAAATATTGTGCTAATTGAAAAAAGTCAAACAAAAATGTTCACATATTATATGATTTACTTTATATTAAATATCCAGAGCGGGAATATCCATAAAGTAAGAAAGCAGTGGTTGCCACAGATTGGAGAGGATGAGAGAATGGGAGGTGACTGCTTAATGGCTATGAGTTTACTTTTGGTGTAATAAAATATTCTGGAACTAGACAGTAACTATGGCTACACAGCATATTCAATGTACTTAACAACACTAAACTATACACTTTTAAATTGTTAAAATGGATGATCAATTTTATGTGTATATTAATAATATAAAAAGTTTGATATCCTAATTTGATTATTAATATCATTTTTCTTTTTTTAATGTATTTTGCAATGGAATTTAAATAAACTGTGTTATAGCACTTTTCTCCACTTATCCAACATGTTCCACTTAATGTCAGAGAATTTATGAGGATAAAGTATAACTTGGAGGCCCCTTGACTATTGTCTTATTTTACAAATAAATACAAAGCTCTAAATAAATTATTAGACATATAGATGGATAACTAATAATAAGAATTTAGGAGTCTTAACCCTCAGATTACTATTATTTTTACTATTATAGAATTCTACTTTATACCAGCAAAAATATGCACATATAGATTATTTAAATTATAGATGTCTTTGTTGATTGATTTTCCATTTCATTTGATGTTTATATATTATATTTGCTATAACTAAGTTAAAAAGAGAAAGTTGAGGAAAACAGAGAGCTGAGTGATTTATAAAATTAAGCAAGAAAGATAAGATTAATAGAGATACTGTAAATTTATATAGGTTTTTCTAGAGGTGGGCTGAAATGTAGTCTCTAAGCCTTCCCCGCTGCCAACCATTTGTCTGAAGAAAAGTTATTTACACAAATGTCAAGGTTACTGCCTGCATACAGGGCAAAATTATATTTGGTAGTCAGAGTAAATAATAAAATGACCTTTGTCAGCAACTGCATCCAGTTCTGGACCTTACAACTAAAGAGAGATTTGAGAAGGAATTACAGTATAGAAAAGCCAGTGAAAAGATAAAAATCACGTTCATGAAAAATAATAGTGACTAGCAGTAGAGTTTTTAGTTCATTGAAGAAAATGTTGGGCCATACAGTAAAGTGGAGTTATAAATGTTAAGCTATTTTTACAAAGAAAAATGAATATAGAATTTTACATCTCTTCTGAGGGCCAAACAATGGGCAGATTCATAATTCATAATTCATAGAAGAAATGTACTCATAATAGAAATCAAAATTGTTGACAAAGTAGAGTTTGAGAATTTATTGCTTCAAAAAAAGAAATGCATTATTTTGAGTAGTGCTTCAACCAATAGAAGGGAAGCTGAAATATAAAACAATTCAAGTTCAAATTTTTATCTCCATGTGTAATTTGTTCCATAAACATATATAATTTTATTTACCTTTAAGAAAGCCATACTTGCTTTTTCTGATGAAAATTTTTTCATTAAATTTTGAGATCTAATTTCCTATCCAGAACTAAAATATTTATTTTATGTATATTACAGACTGCACTTTTATTTCAGCAGTAAATTAGTTTCCCATACAGAAAAGTGTCTAAGTTACTTGCAGGCAAATTGTTTAAAAATATATGTAATACTTGATTTTACCAACTTACAATTTTCTCAGCAAATGTCCCAAGAAATTGTCAACTATCTTGTCAAACATATAATATACTGTCATTATTAAAATGCCCCCAGCTGGTGTGGGTCAGTGGATTGAGCAATGGCCTGCGAACCAAAGGGTCACCAGTTCAATTCCCAGTTGGGGCACATGTCTGGGTTGCAGGCCAGGTCCCCAGTGTGGGGTACGTGAGAGGCAACCACACATTGATGTTTCTTCCCCTCTCTTTCTCTCTTCCCTCTCCTCTGTCTAAAAATAAATAAATAAAATCTCTAGAAAAAATTAAAAAAAGTAAAATGCCTAATAATCTTGTCTTAAAACAAAGACCTCGAAAAAAGCATCTTTAAAACAATTCCATCTCAATTATATATATATAGTTTTTACTAGACTGAATATTATATGGCTTCTTAAAATCTATCTAATTGATAGTTTCTAATTAACACTTATTTGAGATTATTCAATCAGAATGGAGTTACTCTGGTATTAAAAAATTATTTTAAGCCCTGGCTGGTGTAGCTCAGTGGATTGAGCACGGACTGGGAACCAAGTGGTCCCGCTTTGATTCCCAGTCTGGGCACATGCCTGGGTTGCAGGCCAGGTCCCCATGAGGGCCATGTGAGAGGCAACCATACATTGCTGTTTCTCTCCCTCTCTTTCTCCCTCCCTTCCCCTCTCTCTAAAAAAAAATAAAATCTTTAAAAAATTATTTTAAAACGTAAAAGTTATTTTTCTCTTTATTTTTTTCTTTCTTTCTTTTTTTTAAGATTTTATTTATTTATTTTCAGAGAGAGGAGAAGGGAGGGAGAAAGAGCAATGTATGGTTGCCTCTCACATGGCCCTCACTGGGGACCTGGCCCACAATCCAGGCATGTGCCCCGACTGGGAATCGAACCGGGACCCTCTGGTTCCCAGCCCGCACTCAATCCACTGAGCTACACCAGCCGGGCTATTTTTCTCTTTAAATTTAAGACTTTCAAAAACATTTTAAAGAAAACTTCAGTGACACCTCAGTTAATCAGAATCCAGCTAAACATGTTCAACATATATCTGTAAAATTTTCAATAAAAAGAGAAAGATTGGTATAAAATACATTTAAAATCCAGCAATTATGTGAACCACATAAAATTTAGTTCAGACTGAAATGAATCATATGTACCTTGTCCATCCATAGAACACTGTAACAAGAATTAATGTTTAAACAAAGAGCCTGAAGGCACTATACTAGTCTCTAAAATTAACAATGCTTTTATTGTCTTTACCTCGTTACCTTTATTAGGGTTAAAATTAGACTAATAAAATTTTGGAATATTTAAAACATGAGAATTTCTGACAAGAAAGTTGTCGACACACCAGAAAATGAAATTGAAAATAAAGAATATTTAATCCACTAAGAATTCTAAATAACTAAGGCTGTCTTATATCACAGTTTAGCTTTAACATATATATCACAACTATAAGTTATACTGCTGTTGTAAGAATAAAGGCTTTGTTCTTGAGTCCCAAATGTTTTTTTCCCCACTTATACTCTGCAATTATCTTTAAAAATTTCGTTATCACCACACTAGCTGGTGTGACTCAGTAGGTTGAATGCAGTCCTGAAAATTAAAGGGTTCATTCCCAGTCAAGGCACATGCCTGGGTTGCAGGCCAGGTTTCCAGCAGAGGGTGGGTGAGAGGCAACCACACATTGATGTTTCTCTCCCTATCTTTCTCCTTCCCTTCCCCTCTCTCTAAAAACAAATAAAATCTTTTTTAAAAATTTAGTTACTGCCATGCAAGAGAAGAAAGGCTATCAAATATGTCCATCAGATTGACAAAAGCATAATACAGCCTTTTACATCACCAGCCAGCAGCAGTGGTACTGGGTAGGTTTAGGACTCTTGCATGGCTGTCTATTTGCCTCCAGTGTCTATTGACATCTTTCTCAGATTCTGCTAAACACAAAAGAACCAATAGCATTTCTTCTGTTTTATTTCCATATGGATTGCTCTTTTGTTGGTTGCAATCTATTTTGGAAAGTAAACCAGAAATCAAGCCTCTTCAAACTGTGTCTTCAATAATTAGACTCATCATGAAAGTTTAATGGTATTATCAAAACTTATAAGCTATGAGCCAAATTCTTTGCAATAAAGTCTTTCTTGGATATTCAGATGTGTTGTTTCCTGTTAATTTAACATATTAAAGATTTTTGGTAATGTTAAATTAATGACATCTGGAACAAGAAGTTATTACTCCATGCAGCTGCTAATCTTACAAACATAGTTTCTGTGAATGTATTCATAAGTAAAAGCAGTAGTCTCGGAAAAGGTTATCTATTCTTAATTTGTTTACTGACAATATGTTTAGAGATACTAAATTTAAATATTTGCTTGATTATGTTTTTGAATGGGAGAATAGCATAAATGAAGAACAACATACCCATGGAATGGAAGTTAGAATAAAGAATGAAAAAATCTTTGATACCACTGAACAAAAAATGATCCAATATTTGGATGATCTTCACTTTTGTTCAAATTAGGCTATCTTGTAAATGTTCTCAAAGTTGAAAACTATGCTACATGGCACAGAATTGACCAACTCCTGAGCAGGCAACTGGCCAGCTCATCAGATGGACATGAGAGATTCCAGCCCAGGATGCACTTACTCCATGCCCAGGAGCTGTGAGGTATATATTAAGGCCATTATTCCCTGATGGAAAATTCAAAACATCTGTCTATTTGGGGCTGCTGTTTTACTAGATGGAAGTTTGTAACAACTACTAAAATAACCAATATTTGAATGGCTTCTTAGATTATCAAAAACAATATTTTATGGTTCAAAGTTAAAATGAAGATGATTATTCTTATTTGAGACATATTTTAGGACTTTTTCCCCTTAAAGATAACACAGAACTAAATTTAATATTTGTTTAATGGTTTCATTAATATAATATTCTACTTTCATCAATATAATGGCTAAATCCTATCTGTTATCAAAAACTATTATTGTTGAAAATAAACACATTAAAAACCTGACATAGCTAATAATAGATAACTGAATGTAAATACCTCCTCAAGTGTTCCACAAATATGTGGGTCCCAGTTCACCAAACTTATCCAATTAATTGGGAATTCCATGTTATAACCACCAATCTGTGCTCAACTATCACTCTGACTATTGGAAAGATAAATGAGGTTGAAAGTCTATTCACCCACCCTGTGTGTAGGACCCAACCAAATCTAGCCCTTGCCCTAGCGGTGGCAGGATCAATCTACTGTCTTTGCCTTGTTATATTTTTAATATTCAAGGAAATGAAAACTAGATCTTCCTTTATTGAAATAGTTCCCTAGATTTAATTAATAGCTACAATTAAGCTGTCTTAATGTTTTGTGGGTTACCACACCAAAAACATTAAGATATTTATAGCTTTCGGAGCTTTACTTAATGATGCTGATTCTCCATGTTTTATTTTGATCTTGAGACCATATGAACCCATGTTAATTTTTCTCTTTCCATTAACTGGCAAATAATTTTTTGAGTGATAGCACAAAGCTAAAAATGATATTCAGGCACTTTAAATTTGGGAGCTGCCTGGAGTTGCTGTCTGTACCTTCCGCTTATTGCTTCAGTAATTATGCTGCTGCAATAAAGCTCTCCCTGAAAAATTTACCTCTGTTCTTCAATAGTAAACAACTATTCTAGTGTTAGATACAATCTTTTTCCAGGTTCCTCATCCCAATGGCTGGGCGACAATATTCAGATAGTCCATAATGAGGAAAATGAGGAAGTAGGAAGAAGAAAATGTAGAAAACATGGAATGCCCCTTCTCTTCCTTACAACTAGTACACCTCTGCTGCACATCCCTTACTCCCACCACAAAGCACCAGGGCATAAATATTCAGGATTGTTGTAGAGATCTGTGCTTACATTGATGGCTTTACACCTATGAACCCAGAAATCTGTAAGAGCCTTCCAGCTCTGTTGCCAGCTGGATATTTCTAGACAATGCATAGAATATTTATGAGACATTGCAGAATGTGGTCAGTAAGACAGTGAAGGTGATGAGTTACTAGATTTAGGTGAGACTTAATAAGCAATGCTGACTTTTACAAAGCGGAGGGTCTTACAAAGTAGAATCTCAGGATAGATAACATTCTGGAGAGACCTCCTTAGATGACTTGAGAAAAATAAAGGTGAGATTCACGTAAAATTCAGGGAAGCTAGGACTGTGAAAACCTTCTAATAATAGCAGAGATGCTGCAAGATGGTAGCTACTTCAGGAGCAGATGTTTCAGAGTCTGCTATGCTATGCTGGTTAGCAAAGCAAATAGTCGGCTTTGTCAAAGTTTATATTCAGAAATTATCTGGGCAGCTTTTAAGTTCTAGGTAGGAGATTCGGGAATCATCGAAGAAATCTGGCTAGGCAACCAGTCACCTTAATCCAGGCCCAAATTATTTTGGGATAGAGGGAATTATCTTGAGATAGATTCAATGATAACTCCCTGTTAATGGTTGAAAAGGACAGATTAGCTGGTAACATATATCTGAAATTAATCTCTTCCTGGGGATGTCAAGCTCTGGGCTAACAAATTTACTCATAACTCAAGATCATCTGCCCAGTCAGTCAAAACATAGTATCTAGGTTTACTGTAATAAGAGAGAAGTACCTAGCCTGAGAGAATCTCCAAAAGAACCTGAAAGAAGAATCTGATATGGGGCCATGAAAAATTTAAGAAAACATCAAAATTAGATATTCAAATATGCATGAATACAGGCATAAAATATTGCGTCAGCCAGTGACAGTGGTGTAATGACCTCTCCAGTGACCTGAAGAGAGCCAGGTAGGATTCTCAATTCTTAGTTCACTAGATTGACTTTCAAGTTGAAGTAAAACAAGCTGATTAAAATCCTAAGAATCTGGATGGCAGCGCAGTAGGAGGGAGCGGGATCGGCTTCCTCCAGCCCACTGGTGGGATATCTGGCTGATTTTCAGAGGAGCAGAGCGATCGCCCAGCTTTATTCCAGGAAGATTGGCGACCAGGATTGTGCATAAAACTGAAAGATCAGCCGGTAGGGAGTCTGCTTTGGAGGGAAGGGAATTGCGGGGAACCGGGAGGTCTTCGGATCCAGTCGCAGCTTCCCGGTTTGTTCCAGGATCTGTGGGAGGGAGCTGGATTGGGATATGAGAGTTGCCAAAGCAGGCACGCGCACGTCTGTTGGGAGAGCCTGGGTCCCAGCAGTCCAGAGGTCCGTGTGTACCTGAGAACTGGTCTGCAGAGGCCGGCAATCCCAGCGGGAGGAATTGGAGATTGAACTGAACGGGAGACCCAGGTCCGGAACTCCGGGACCAGGCGTGCACCCGGCGAAGCCAGTCAGGGGAGGCTGGGGGTGGAGCCCGACCGGGTGCCCAGGCCTGCGGCTTGCAAGCCCCAAATCCAGAGATAAAAGCGGTCAACACATACAGGAGTGCAGGGCTCATTCTGGGAGGGCCAGAGACACAACCCAGCCACTGTGATCAGAGACTTGCGGTGCAGACTCCCTCCGTGGGAGAAAAACATCAAACCCCACTGAAGGGAGACACAGACCTCACAAACTCTGACTTAGGGTGGGGATCAGGCAGCCCAGAGGAAGTGCTGTGAACTCCTAGCAACTCGGCTGGAGACAGGACGGCAGCTAAGACTGCAGCCCAGGAAGAAAGCAGGGGAAGTCTGATATCTTCCCAGCCTATCGCAGCCCTGACCAGACGCTGTTGAAGCCAGCCAACAGAAGTCTTTTTTTTTTCTTTTTTCTTCTTTCTTTTGTTTTCTCTTTGTTTATTTGTTTGTTTTTCCCCACCCTTCTTCCCATCTGTCCATCTATATTTTTAAGTCCTTCTACCTTCCCTTCATATGGTATTCCCAGTTTTCTCTTCTTTTTATCTCATATTTTTATTATATTTTATTTTATGGTATTTGAGTATTATTATTTTTTCTTTTTTTCCTTTTCTTTTGCTCTCTTTTCATTCTTTTTCTCCCTTCCCCTCTCTTTTTTATCCACAGGTGAGACATTAAAACCTGGAAACATTGTGAAGAGAATAGAGTGGGACCCAGACAAGAGTCAGCACAAAAAACAGAGACAGTGATGCAAAATATAAACTATTCACAAGGGCCAAGAGGAAATGAAGAATACAATATCTGAACTGAAGAACACAATAGAAGGAATCAAAAGCAGTTTCGATGAGGCAGAGGATCGGATCAGCGAGCTGGAGGACAAGGTTGAAAACAGCACCCAAAAAGAGCAAGAACAGGGAAAGAGGCTCAGAAAGAATGAAGAGGTATTAAGGGAAATGCAGGACAACATGAAACGTAACAATATTCGTATAATAGGGATACCAGAAGGAGAGGAAGAGCGGCAAGGGATGGAAAACCTGTTCAAAAAAGTAATGATGGAAAACTTCTCTAATCTGACTAGAGAAAAAGCCACACAAATACAGGAAATACAGAGAGTCCCATTCAAAAGGAACCCTAATAGGCCCACTTCAAGACACATCATCATTAAAATGGCAAAATCCCAAGACAAAGAGAGAATCCTAAAGGCAGTGAGGCAGAAGCAGGACGTAACATACAAGGGAACCCCAATAAGGTTAGCAGCTCACTTCTCAATGGAAACACTCCAAGCCAGAAGGGAATGGCAAGAAATATTCCAAGTAATGAGAACCAGAGGCCTGGAACCAAGACTACTCTACCCAGCAAGGCTCTCAATCAAGATAGATGGCCAAATAAGGAGCTTCCAAGACAAAAGAAGTCTAAAAGAATACACCTCCACCAAACAAACTCTGCGAGAGATCCTGAAGGGACTGATTTAAGGGAAGGAAGGGAAAGAGAGAGAGTGAGGGACACAGGTATAAAAAAAAATGGCAATGAATAAGTACCTATCAATAATAACCTTAAATGTAAATGGATTAAATGCTCCAATTAAAAGACATAGAATAGCGGAATGGATAAGAAAGCACAACCCACACATATGCTGCTTACAAGAGACCCACCTCAGGACAAAAGACTTACACAGACTGAAAGTGAAGGGCTGGAAACAAGTTTTCCAAGCA